>PVJC01047974.1:0-12698 GCA_004026665.1 Murina feae | reverse complement strand
AGGAGTTCTTAGCATTTGCAGGAGTATGGATGGAGCTGGAGAACATAATGCTAAGTGAAATAAGCCAGTCAATGAAAGAAAAATACCACATGTCCTCACTCATCTATGGATAATAATAACCATTATAAACTGGTGAACAAAAATAGATTCAGAGGCAGAGCAACATCAAACAGACTGTCAAATTACAGCAACAAGGACAAGGACGTTGGGGGGGGTAACAGATCAGCCAAGGGACTTTTGTGTGAGCATTTAAGCATAACCAATGGACACAAAACACTGGGGGGTAGGGGAGGCGGGGGGAAGGGCAGGGGAAGAAAGAGATATATGTACTAATCTTTGTAAACCTTTATGTAATTCTAAAAAATGTAAAAAATAAAAAAATAATAATTAAAAAAAAGAAACCAACAAAACAAAAAGACAACCTATGGAACACAAGAAAATATTTGCAAATCATGTGTCTGATAAGTGATTAATATACAAGATGTATAAAGAACTCATACAAGTCAATAGCAAACAAAAAAATTTTAATAGGATGAACAGAATAGAGATTCCTCTAAAGATATACAAATGAACAAATATACAAGAAAAGGTACTCTAAATCACGATCAGGAGAATGAAAAAAACCACAATTCGGTAGCACCTCACACCCTGTTAGAATGACTATTACCAAAACGATAAAAGTTAAGTGTTAGTGAGGATGTGTAGAAAAGGGAAACCTTGTGCTACTGGTGATATGTAAACTAGTGCAGCCACTATTAAAAACAATATAAAGTTCCTAAAAATATTTAAAAATAGAACTGCCACATAATCTAGCACTCCCACACCTAGGAATAACGATATGGTATACACACACACACACCCCCACACTGGAATATTATTTAGCCATGAGAAAGAAGGAAACCCTGCCATTTGGAAAAAGGAAAAAAAAGAAAGAAATCCTGCCACTTGGGATAACAGGGATGAACTTAAGGGCATTGTACTGAAGACAAATACTGCATGGTATCACTTTCATGTGGAATCTTTAAAAAAAAAAAAAGCCAAGCTAAGGATAAAAAAGTGATCGCCGGGAGTTCGGGGGTGGGAGAAAATAGAACTGGATTGAGGTCCACAAAAGAGTACAAATCTTCAACTACAGACAAATCTGAGAATTTAATGTAAAGCAGGGTGACTGCTGTTGAGAACCACTGGATCGTACATTTGAGATGAGTCGAATAGAACTTAAATGTTCTCATACATACAAAAGAAGATAAATATGTGAGATGATGGTTATTAACTAATTAAATGGGGGAATCCTTTACAATGCATATGTATACCAAATCACCATAATGTACACTCTAAATGTCTTACAATTTTATATGTCAATTACACCTCAATAAAGGTAATTTTAAAACATATATAAGCTTGATATAAAAAAGTGTCAACTCTGCAATAAATTTGGAACATGTACAAGAATTATTAGAACTTGGAACATAAAGTAAATAATTCTAATAAACCTAAACATATGATAAACTTAAATATCCCTAGGTAAGGGTCCTAATTTAATGACAAGAAATGAATTAATGCTATATGTATTTAGTCTTGAAACAACTGTATAAACAGTAAAATATATCTCATTCCATTCCACAATGTAGGTTTAGAAGTCAAATATTTTATCTTCAATAAGCCTCTCTTGGCTCTTATTAGTATTTTGGACTGGGTGATCTCTAACCAGGTTCACTACAGCCAAGATTCTAATTTAAGCCCTTCATAAGAAAAATGAAGTGAATAGCAGAGGAAAAAAAGGCTTGTTTTTGTTATGTACATCTTCATAAGGTCTACCAGCTTTTTTTCCAAGTCCTCACCTGAGGGTATTTTTTCCATTGATTTTTAGAGTGGAAAGGAGGGAAAAGGGGGAGAGAAAGAGAAACACATCAATTGGTTGCCTCTCACACTTGCCCCAACTGGGGCAGGATCCAACCTGCAATTGAGATACATGCCCTTGACTGGGAATTGAACCTGTGACCCTTGGGTCCCCAAGCTTACGCTGTAACCACTGCGCAAGATTGGTCAAGGCTAATCCCTTATTTTATTTCACATATTTGTAATAATCTGTTTTCCTAGCCTCTCAATTAGATGGATGAATATACTAGATGTTTAAGAAAGATACACTACTGCCTAGCTGACATGGCTCAGTGGTTGAGCACTGACATGTGATTCAAGAGATAATGGTTCGACTCCGGGTTGGGCATATGCCTGGATTGCGAACTCAATCTCCAGTGCAAGAGGCAGCCAATCAATGATTCTTTCTCATCATTGATGTTTCTATAAACTCTCTCCCTCTTCCTCCTTTTCTGAAATCAATAAAAATATTTTTTTAAAAAGATACACTACTAAGTCCAAAGACACTTCACAGAAAGTCTTTGAATAAAGTTCGTCATTTCCTTACAAAACATTAAGAACTTAACTGTTAGATAAACGATCCAATCAAAAATGGGCCAAGGATATCTAAATAGACATTTTTCCAAAGAGGGCATATGGAAGGCCCAGAGATATATGAAAACATGCTCAAAATTATTAGTCACCCAAGAGATGCAAATCAAAACACCAATGAGATACCATCTCACACCTGTCAGAATGACTATCATCAACAAATCAACAAACGACAAGTGCTGGCGAGGCTGTGGAGAAAAAGGAATCCTCCTGCACTGCTGGTGGGAATGCAGACTGGTGCAGCCACTGTGGAGAACAGTATGGAGTTTCCTCAAAAAGTTAAAAATGGAACTCCCATTTGACCCAGTGATCCCACTTTTAGGACTATATCCCAAGAAACCAGAAACACCAATCAGAAAGGACATATGCATCCCTATGTTCATAGCAGCACAATTTACCATAGCTAAAATATGGAAACAGCCTAAGTGCCCATCAGCAGATGAATGGATTAGAAAACTGTGGTACATATACACAATGGAATACTATGCGGCTATAAAAAAGAAGGAACTTTTACCATTTGCAACAGCATGGATGGAACTGGAGAGCATTATGCTAAACGAAATAAGCCAGTCGAATAAAGATAAATATCACATGATCTCACTCATATTGGGATATAATTATCAACATAATTTGATGAACAAGAATAGATCCAGAAACAAATGGTAGAGGAGGGGTTTGAGAGCAACCAAAGGACTTGTATGCATGCATATTAGCATAACCCATGGACACAGACACTGGGGTGGTGGAGGCTTGCCCAGAGTAGGAATGGATGGCGGGGGGAGGTCAATTGGGGTAAAAGAAGACTTATGTAAAACTTTAGACAACAGAAGAAAAAAAAAGAACTCTTGTCTATATATTAATCAGCCTATAGTAAAATTGGTTTCCTTATACATCCTTTCATTTAAAGGCACAAAACCTATCTGTGATTTTAAGTGAGGACCTAATGTATTTTTAAAAACCATGAACCCACCCTAGCCAGTATGGCTCAGTGAATACAGCATCAGCCTGTGGACTGAAAGATCCTGGGTTCGATTTCGGTCAAGGGCACATGCCCAGGTTGCAGATTCCATCCCCAGTTGGGGATGTGCAGGAGGCAGATCAATCATTTCCTGTCATCACTGATGTTTCTATCTTTCTCTCCCTCTTCCTTCCTCTCCAATAAAAAAAATGATAAAAATAAAATCCATTAACCTATTATGACAACCTAAAATAAGAGCCAAAAAATAATAATAATAATTTGCCACTTCTGGCATTAGATGTGATTATTTTTCACCAACTCCTTACTTTGGAAAAGGGTAATGAAACCTCAATTCTTTAACTTTAATCTGCCTCTTCAGTAGGCACTGCAGTACAGAGTAACCAGATAATGAGGAAAAATTTTTTCTTTACCAGAAGAATTCCAACAAATAAATGTAAAAGAAAAGATAGAATTAGAAAATCATCACTTTACTACAACTGATTATCAATGAATGCATAAAACCATTAGAGGAAAGGCTAAAGAGGAACTAAAGATTTTCATGTTGCCAAAGTTATAAACCCCTACAAAATATTTGTTATCCCAAGTATTTATGAAGAAAAGTTTTGGCTGTTGTCACCTTAACCCAGTAATAGTTATTAATATATATTTTTATTGATTTCAGAGAGGAAAGGAGAGAGAGAAAAAAACATCAATGGTAAAAGAAACATTGATTGGCTGCTTCCTGTATGTCCCATTCCGGGGGATCGAGCCTGAAACCCAGGCATGTGCCCTAACCAGGAATCAAATGGCGACCTCCTGGTTCATAGATTGATGCTCAACCACTGAGTCATATCGAACAGGTGCCACAGCAATCATGAGAAAGAACAAAGTTGAAGGGATCACAATAACAGATATCAAGTTATACTATAAAGCCACTGTGATCAAAACAGCCTGGTACTGGCACAAGAACAGTCATATAGATTAATGAAACAGAATAGAGACCCTAGAAATCGACCCAAGCCATTATACTCAATTAATATTTGACAAAGGAGTCAAGAGAGTATAATAGAGTCAAGACAGTCTCTTCAGCAAATGGTGTTAGGAAAACTGGACAAGTACATGAAAAAAAAAAGAAACTAGACAACCAATTTACACCATACACAACAATAAATTCAAAATAGATATAAGACTTAATGTAAGACATGAAACCATAAAAATCCTAGAAGAAACCATAGGCAACAAACTCTCACACCATAGGCAAAAAACTCTCACACATCTCTTGTAGCAATAGGTTTGCAAATACATCACCAAGAGCAAAGTAAACAATAAGGGAACGGTTACTTTTCTCTAAGGGACTGATTGCATTAAAATAAAAGGCTTCTGCACAGCAAAAGAAACCATCAACAAAATAAAAAGGGGGCCCACTGTATGGGAGAACAGTGTTAGCAAAAATACATCTGATAAAGGGTTAATATCCAAAATATAGTCCTAACCAGTTTGGCTAAGTGGATAGAGCATCAGTCTGCAGACTGAGGGGTCCTGGTTCAATTCCGGTCAAAGGCATGTATCTTGGTTGCAGGCACATCCCCAGTAGGGGGTGTGCAGGAGGCAGCCGATCGATGTTTCTCTCTGTTTCTCTCTTATCGATGTTTCTAACTCTCTATCCCTCTCCCTTCCTCTATGTAAAAAATCAATAAAATACATTTAAAAATATATATATATATATACACACACACACAAAATATGTAAGGAACTCATACAACTCAAAAGAAGGACAAACCAACCCAATTAAAAAATGGGCAAAAGACCTAAATAGACACTTGTCCAAAGTGGACATACAGACGGCAAGAGATATACGAATAAATGCTCAAAATCATGATCATCACAGAGATGGAAATTAAAATGACAATGAGGTATCGTTTCACATCTGTCAGAATGGCCACCATCAACAAATCAACAAATGACAAGTGCTTGCAAGGATGTGGAGAAAAGGGAACCCTAGTACACGGGTGGGAATGCAGACTGGTGCAGCTATTATGGGAAACAGTATGGCATTTCCTCAAAAAATTAAATATGGGACTGCCATTTGACCCAGTGATCCCACTTCTAGGAATATATCCTAAGAAACCTGAAACACCAATCAGAAAAAATATATATATATGTACCTCTATGTTCATAGCAGCACAATTTACTATAGCTAAGATCTGGAAACAGCCCAAGTGCCATTCAGTAGATGAGTAGATAAAGAAGTTGTGGTACATTTACACCATGGAATATCATGCAGCAGAAAAAAAAGAAGGATCTCTTACCCTTTGGTACAGCATGAAAGAACCTGGAGAGTATTATGCCAAGCAAAATAAGGCAGTCAGAGAAAGACAAATATTACATGATCTCACGCATATTTGGAATCTAATAAACAAAATAATCTGGTGGAAAAAAAACACATCCAGAGATATAGAAGCATGGAACAGACTGTCGAATCTCAGAAGGAAAGCAGGGGTGGGTGGGTGGGAAGAGATCAACCAAAGAACTTGTATGCAGATATGCATACCCACTGACACAGACAACGGGTGGTGAAGGCTTGGGATGGGGACCCAGGGGGACTATAAGGGGACATATGTAACACTTTCAACAATTTTTTTTCATTCACGTCTATATGATAAAAGTCTAAGCGACCATTATGCCAGAACAACCAGAATGACCAGTCGCAATGATGTGCACCGACTACCAGGGTGCAGACACTTAATGCAGGAGCTGCCCCCTGGTGGTCGGCGTGCTCCCACAGGGTGAGCGCTGCTCAATCAGAAACCAGGCTCACAGCTGGCGAGCGCAGCAGCAGTGGCAGAAGCCTCTCCCACCTCTGCAGCAGTGCTGAGGAGCAAAGAGCCAAGTGGTAAGGAGCGAGCAGGCGGGCAGTAAGAAGCAAGTGATGGTTTGCAAGAGGAATGTCCGACTGCCGATGAGGTGTCCCGGACTGCAAGAGGGCGCAAGGCCAGGCTAAGGGCCCCCCCCCCCATGAATTTTGTGCATTTGGCCTCTAGTATAAAAATAAAGCTACACAATCCTGCAGGTGGGGGGGGGGTGTATTACCACTAAATAAAGTATTTACCATTTCAACAGACACTCTTATGTAGCAAGCTTTCATTAAACTTTAAGTATACACTAAGCAGGTGTTCTACCAAAGAAATGTACAAAACTAAAGGAATGCACATAAGCCCGGCAGGCATGGCTTAGTGGCTGAAAATCGACCTATGAACCAGGAGGTCACAGTTCAATTCCCAGTCAAGGGCACATGGCCAGGTTGTGGGATCGATCCCCAGTAGGGGGCGCATGCAGGCATCAGCTGATTAATGATTCTCATCATTGATGTTTCTACCTCTCTCCCTCTCCCTTCCTCTCTGAAATCAAAAATATATTTTTAAAAGGAAAAAAAAAGAAGCACCCCTAATCTGTCCTTTCAAGATAAAGTTGACAGTTTAGTAATGAGTAAAAAAAAATTACTTCTTTTCTATTTGGGCTAAGGAAACTGATGCTTAGAAATGTTTCCATCATTCTGTGGTTTGTGACTAAAAATGTAATGTGGCACCTATAAAAACTCTTACTGGACACTTAAAATTTTCCCAAATAAAAAGATTCAGTGGAAAAATGGAGGGGAGAGTAGAAAGATGCTGCACAAACATGCTCTCAGGAACAAGCTGGAATTACAACTGAAATACAGAAGGCTTCCTGACTAATCAATGGCAAACACACAGGAGAGAACCCTGATACCCAAGGACTGAAGGTGGAGACCACAGAGACTGGTAGGAGGGGCGGAGGCATGAAAGGGCTGGCCAGACACCCACAGATGGCAACTGAAGTCCTGGAGAGATATCTCAGTTGTGGGGGGATACCACAGAGACTTCTGGGATCTAATCCCAAAGCTAATCTAATCTAATCTCCCAGTAGAGAGCACCAAACCAAGGAAGATAACCACATAACATCTGGCAGTGAAAAGCAGTGGGGTATTGCCTACCAGGGAGTGGCAGCTGTTAAGTTCAGGCCTCCTCTTAAGGGCCAAAGCACAAAAATTCTCTGTGAAGCCACCACCTTGTGCTCTGGCAGAGGGAAGTTGAAGTGGACTGGAGCTGTAACAGCAGAACCCAGAACTGGGATCTCAGTGGATAGAGATCAGAAGGCAGATACCCCAAGTTTCCTGGGCTGAGTCATTCCCTCACACAGCAGAGGACATCTTTCCCACACAGACATTTGCCTTGCCTGGGAAACACACCCTACGGGCCATTTAAGAGATTAAAAGTAACAATTAACCTCTAGGCAGAAGCAACTGCCCCACCCTGTTGAAAAAAGCTCTCACCACACTTGAGGACAATTGCCTGGCAACAGTCGGGATCCTGTTAGTCCTATTAGTCTGTAGACAGAGGAGGTCTCTGGAGGCTTTGAGTCTTTGCCTGATCCAATTAGTCAGAAACAGCCTTTAACATTGTCCTGCACTAGAGATTGAGAAGTGTAGAGGATCTACCTAAAACATAGTTACAGCCCTGATTGATTTGGCTCAGTGGATAAGGCATCAGACTGGGGACTGAAAGGTCCCAGGTTCGATTCCGGTCAAGGGCATGTACCTTAGTTGCAGGCACATCACCATTAGGGGGTGTGTAGAAGGCAGCTGATCCATGTTTCTCTCTCATCAATGTTTCTAACTCTCTATCCCTCTCCCTTCCTGTCTAAAAAAAAAAAAAAAAAAACAATAAAATATATTCAAAACACCCCCTTTAAAAAAAAAAAAAAAAAAACATAGTCACAAACCCAAACAGCCAACCAAAATGAAGAAACAAAGAAACAACCCCCAAAAGAACTCATGAATTCTCCAGAAGAGATAAATGAAGCAGAGATAAGAAATTTATCTGAAACAGAGGCTCAGAGTAACATGTTCAAAATGCTCAACAGTATGAAAAAAGATATAGTAACTATGAAAAAACAACAGTCTGAGATAAAGAATGACATAACACAAATAAAGAACACATTGGAAGGAATATACAGCAGATTAGGGGAAGCTGAGGAGCAAGGAAAGAATCAGTGAATTAGAAGACAGAGTTGAAAATATCACTCAATTAGATAATCAAAAAGAAAAAACTATTTAAAAAAAAACAACAGGAAGACAGCTTAAGGGAGCTGTGGGACAATGTGAAACATAGTAATATTAGAATAGCAGGTGTGTCAGAAGAGGCAGAAAGGGAGAAAGGAATAGAGGTGTTTTTAGAAATAATGGTAGAAAGCTTCCCTAACCTGGTAAAGGAAAAAGACACAAGTTCAGGAGGCACAGAGAACTCCAAACAAGAAGAACCCAAACAGACCCATGCCCAGCCACATAATTAAAATGCCAAGAGTTAAAGACAAAGAAAGAATCTAATGGCAGCAAGAGAAAGAAAACTGTTACCTACAAAGGAGTTCCCATAAGGCTGACTCCTGATTTCTCAGCAGAAACTCCACAGGCCAGAAGGAAATGGCATGAAGTACTTAAGGTAATGGAAAGAAAGGATCAGAGACCAAGATTACTATATCCAGCAAGGCTATCATTCAAAATCTATCTAATAAAAGAGTAATATGCAAATTAACCATCACTCTGAGACACCTAAGCCACACCCACCAGCCAATCAGAGTGACTGTATGCAAATTAACCCAGCCAACAGGGCAGCCACAGAACTAGAGCAAACAGGGTTTCCATTGCACCAGCGGTGGAGTTGAAATTGCCTGCCTAGGTAGGCCGGGCCTCTGCTCAAGGCAAAAATGTTTCAATTATAGAAGCCACGGAGCTGGAGCTGAAGCAAACAAGAGGCTTCGTTGCCTGACTAGGCCTCTGCTCAAGGCAACAGTTTCAATTATAGAAGATAAATAAACCCAAGAAACCTGATTCCAGCCAGCCTTGCTGGGATGTTGGGTCAATGGGAGCTGTGGGCAGCCTGAAAATGGCCCTCAGCTCCTCACCCAGGCTGGCCACACCCCCATGGGGTAAGGGTCCCCAATGGGGGGCTTGGCCAGACTGCAAACAGCCATCAGCCCCTCACCCAGTCTGGCCAGGCATGCCGGCATGTGGACATCCCCCGAGGGGTCCCAGACTTCATGAGGGCACAGGCCGGGCTGAGGGGACACCCCCCCCCCCAAGTGCACAAATTTTTGTGCGCCGGGCCCCTAGTAGTCAAATAAAAAGCTTCCCAGACAAAAAAGGCTACAGGAGTTCATCCCCACCAAGCCAGCATTACAAAAAAAGCTAAATGGATTGGTGTAAGGGATTGCTGAGAAGAAGAAATAGAGAGAGAAACCTAGCCACACATAATTAAAATGGCCATAAATAAATGCCTCTCAAAAATAACCCTAAATGTAAATGGAATAAATGCTCCAATCAAAAGGTGTAGGGTAGCTGAATGGATACAAAAACATAACTCAACTATATGCTGTCTATAAGAGACCCATCTCAAAAAAAAAAAAAAAAAAAAGACACACAGGATGAGAGTGAAGGAATGGAAAAAATGTTCCATACAAATGGAAAAGAAGGAAAAAAAAGCTGGAGTAGCAACACTCATATCTGACAAACTTTTAAAGCATAATGTTAACTGAAATAACCCAGTCAGAGAAAGATAAATATCATATGATCTCACTCATTTGTGGAATAAAATGAACAACATAAACTGATGAACAAAAATAGAGGGGGGGAAATATTCTAGAATATAATAGAAGTAACCTTGTTATTTGCAAATTTTTAGTATTTCCTACAACTTTTGTAATATCATACTATGTTAGTACAGTTTGGGTATTATTATACTTAAAATCCTTTTATTCTTGAAATATTAATGTTTATTGCATGTAATATTATATGTAAGATCATTTTTTCTTGAGTAATTGCTGTTTATTGCATGTAACATTTAAAATCATTTTTCTTGAAATATTAAATTCAGAGAATTTTGAGCTCAAATGGTAAATATTTTAAAATATAGACTTCCTATTGGTATAAAAGAACAACAGACACACTGAGGATGGCAGGTATGTTCCAATGTAGCTGCAAATAACAGACTTTGTATACTCGATAAAACAAAAAAACTAGGCTTGTAACTTGTTAGAACCTACAGTGAACTTTTTCTATTTGAATGCATGTATTTTTCCTGGGTTTATCTTTTTCACCCATAACAGTCATTAAAATCAAATTCAACCTAGAACCAGATGTATAAAAGAGTGTATCAGAATGACAAGATGACATTTTCAAAAAATAAAATAAAAAAGTTAACCATAAACCCTCAATTTTGCAAACCTCAACTGAATGGACTTCAGATTTAATGGACAAATTTTCCAGTCTGTATGTTATATGAAAATTAGCACCCTGTTAAGTTTTAAATGATTTTAACCAAAATTTGGTTATAAGTGAACAGGTTATTTTTTTGTAATTAATTCACTGTGTGTTTAACCAATTTTGACGAATAGGTCGTAGTTGGAAAAACACTGATTTCCTTACATAATATTATATATCTACAACTACAGTCTACATATTTAAATCCAAGACTCACCAATGTAAACAACATTTGCTGAATGATTAGCACGTAACCACACTGCATTGCATACAATAACTGGTTCTGTTGGGGGTGGTGTGTGTTTCTGCAGCAGTTTTAACGCATACTGGCCAATGATCCATATGCTAACCCATACGCCAGCACTTTGCATGTGTTTACTCACAGTGATTGTGTGAATGCACCCATTTACTAGATCTAGTTAGTATAAATTTAAAGCTACAGTAATACATATAGAAAACTTTTCTGTGAAATTAAGCTTTTAATACATACTTAATTTTAATTACACAAACTTGTCTACAAAAGTAAAACTGGTAAACTAATTTTTCAATTGTTTTTAAAAATATATTTTATTGATTTTTACAGAGAGGAAGGGAGAGGGATAAAGTTAGAAACATCGATGAGAGAGAAACATCGATCAGCTGCCTCCTGCACACCTCCCACTGGGGATGTGCCTGAAACCAAGGTACATGCCCTTGACCGGAATCGAACCTGGGACCCTTCAGTCTGCAGGCTAAGGCTCTATCCACTGAGCTAAACCAGTGAGGGCAATTTTTTAATTCTTAATATACGCATTCAAAAATCCTACTAGTCTTTAAAAAATAAAAAAGCATTTAGTAAAGTAAAATAAGTATATCCAATCATACAACACTGCAAAAAATATTCTTATTCAATAATTTTAATTTATTCTTAAAGTGTAAATACCACTTATGTTATCTATAGCTAATCATTTTAATCTTTTTTATAGTTAATTACTTTTAAATGCCTCTTGTATGTTACCTTGGACAGTAACATATTAATTAGCACAGTAGGACAAGTATTTTTAAAACTAAAAGTACTGGGAGAAACAAGATGGCGGCATAGGGTAGACACCGTATATGCAGCTGTGAACAACTATTTCAGAAAAACCACAAAAAGAACACACGGACACCACTTGCACCCACAGGACGGCTGGCTGAGTGAAAATCCTACAACAGGAGAAGAGTCTGAGACTCAGAGGAGCGGCGGAAGCAAAGTACAGAGGTACGGAGGCGTGCACACGGGCTCGGGGAAGGGCTGGTACCGGAGGTCACGGTTCTTTTCCAAAATGGAGAGAGCCACAAGCTCCCAGCGGCTCTGAACTCCAGTTCCAGGCGAGTTTCTGAGGTCCCACAGACACCCAGAGAAGGGGGACTGACTGGCACCAGGAGGAAATCCAAAACGGGTTTCTCTCAGCGTTGCTTGCAGCAATTACCATGGGACACAGAGACCTGGCGTCTCTCAGCACAGGGCTGAGAAGCGCCATAGCTATTTGCTCCGCCCCGCCCGGCGAACTCCCCGAGGCCCCTCCCCTCCCAAGTGCGTCAGAGGCTTCTGCAGCAACACCTCCTTAAAGATACAGGAGCCAGCCTTACCCAGTGGCCAGAGAGGGACTAACCTAAACAAAACAGATCCACAAGGAACATACTCGGGGCAGATGCAGTGAGCATAAAAGCTCCACTGAAACAACTCTTGCCCCATAAGGATGTCTCCAGCACAGAACTTCTCCCACTGTAGACACAGCTGACTCTCGTAACCAAGTGGCTTAGAGGTTAATCCCTCGCAGTGATCGCCTAAATCAAAAAGGGAAGAAGCCAAAATGAGGAGACGAAACAGGTCACAAATGATAGAGATGGAGGAAAGAAAACGACAGGATATAGAGTTCAAAACCACGGTTATTAGGTTTTTCAAGAAAATGCTAG
>PVJC01047973.1:0-12710 GCA_004026665.1 Murina feae | reverse complement strand
GAGTGGAAATTATACAACTAGAAGGAAAGAGAAAAGCACATTGAATCCAGTAGGAGGTGCAGAGGTTTGGAAGTGTAGAGGTACAGAGGTGCATGGGAAAGGGGCTGACAACTGGGTACACTTATTTTTTTCCTTCAGGCGGGAGACACAGCTCCCAACTGCTCTGTCCTGGGCAAATATTTAGGGACCCAGACTCATACGGAGAGAAACTGCACTGTCTGGCATTGGGCTGGAACATGAGGGCAGCTTTCTCACAGAGGTGCTTGCAGTGTTCGTTGTTTCTGGACTGGGCCACAAACACAGACCCTGGGACCTCTCTAAGGCAGAGTAGATTGGCAGCCATTGCTGTTTGCTCCACCCTGGTGATTCCCTGAGACCCTGCCCCACCCAATTTACAACCCACCCAAGCTGTGCACAGAGGCTTTTGCATATGAATGGCCTGGACTTTCTCCACTTAAAAACCTGTTAAACTGTAGCTGGGTCAGAGAACCCCAGAGCTTGCAAAAGAAGGCCTAAGGCTCATCAACAGCCTGCATTGTGTCATAGCTGCACCTCATCTAGGCACCTCCAAACCCCAAACAAAGAGGAGGAATCTGCAGATCTCTCTGTTGCTCCTGCTGGGTGGCCTCAGGCAGCGGCTGACTTTGCACCTTCTTGGAGATCCAAGAGACAGTGTACCCAGTGGTGAGAGTGTGACCATCCAGATTACAACTCTTCACATCCATAAGAGACACACTCAGGGGGCAGAATCAGTGGGCACCAAAGCCCCACTGAAGCAAGTCCTGCCCCATAAGGGTGTCTCCAGCAAAGTTCTCCCATTGTAGTCACAACTGGTCCTCACAGCCAATTGGCCTGGAGGTCAATTCTTCCCAATGATACCAACAACAATCAAGGTTTAATTACAAGACTGTGCACACAGCCCACAAAGGGATGCACCAAGAGTGTCCACCTCAGTTAATTGAGGAAGCTGAGCCACTGGGCCCTATAGGGCACCTAGCACACAAGCCACTCTGTCAACACAGGGAAGCAGCCAAAATGCAGAGACAAAGAAACAGATCACAAATGAAAGAAATGGAGGAAAGCAAACTACTGGATATAGAGTTCAAAACCACAGTTATAAGATTACTCAAGAATCTTCTAGAAACCTCTGAGAAATACAGTGAGACCCTCAAGGATATGAAAAAGGACCAATTAGAAATTAAGCATACACTGACTGAAATAAAGAATAATATACAGAGATCCAACAGCAGACCAGAGGATCCCAAGAATTAAGTCAAAGATTTGAAATATGGAGAAGCAAAATCATCCAACCAGAAAAACAAGAGGAAAAAAAGTATGAAAATAGTGCAAGGAGCCTCTGGGACAACTTTAACGTACCAATATTCGAATTACAGGGGTGCCAGCAGAAAAGAGAGAGCAAGATATTGGAAACTTATTTGAAGAAATAATGACAGAAAACTTTCCTTACCTGGTGAAAGAAATAGACTTACAAGTCCAGGAAGTGCAGAGAATCCTAAACAAAAGAAATCTAAAGAAGACCACACCAAGACACATCATAATTAAAATGCAAAGAGCAAAAGACAAAGAGAGAATCTTAAAAGCAGCAAGAAGAAAAACAGTTACCATACAACTGTCAGCGAATTTCTCAACAGAAACTATGCAGGCCAGAAGGGAGTGGCAAGAAATATTCTAAGTGATGAATAGCAAGAACCTACAATCAAGATTATTCTACCCAGCAAAGCTATAATTTAGAATTGAAGGTCAGATAAAGAGCTTCACAGATAAGAAAAAGCTAAAGGAGTTCATCACCATCAAACTAGTATTGTATGAAATGCTGAAGGGTATGCTTTAAGAAGAGGAAGAAGAAGGAAAAGGTAAAGATAAAAATTATGAACAACAAAGTGACAACAAATACTCATCAACAAATGAATCTAAAAATCAAGTGAATAAAAATTCTGAACCAAATAAACTGGTGAATAGAATAGAATCAGGGGCATAGAAAGGGAGTGGTCTGAAAATTCTCAGGGCAAAGGGAGTGTGGGGGGTGTGGGAAGAGACTGAAAAAAATTGTACATCCATGGATGAGGACAGGACATGGGAAAGGCAGGGCATGGAGTGGGAACCGGGTTGAGGGAGCTATGGGGGGAAAAGAGGAATAATAAAGATTTATTTTTTAAAAAGTCATAGGGTAGAGAGGAACCAAGATGGTGGTATAAGGTATATACCTAAAAGCACAGCCTCCCAAATCCACATTAAAAAATACAACTATAAAGCTAAACAGCCATCTTCCAGAACCAAGGGAGTGGAAGCTTGACAACTAGAAGGCAAGAGAAGGAGTGCATTGAGACTGAGTAGAAGTTCTTGGTGCCAAAACTGAGGGGTATGAACTTGTGCGAAACGATAGCGGTGGCGGTGGAGGTGGCGGTGACGGTGGCGGAGGTGGTGGCGATGGCGGTACCTGGGTCAGTAGCTTGGAAGGGGATTACAAGCTCTGGGGTCGCACTGAACTCAGTGCAGGCAGTCTGGCAAATGGGGTGGAAGATGAGTGGCTTCTAGCAGACCTGTTCACAGCGATCACTGATGTGGAGCTCCAAGACTCAGGGACTCAGGAGTACACAGATGCCAGGGCATGGAGACGCCAAAATGGGGGAAATTTGTGGAGCCAGCTGAGGGGAAGCCATCACGGGTTGCTCCGCCCTGGTGACTCTGAGACCCTGCCCCACCCAATCTACAACCCCACCCAAGCTGTGCACCTGTCTTCCTGCAGCCTAATTTAACAGACTGCAGCTGGGACAGAAAACACCACTCTGTCAACACAAGGAAGCAGCCAAAATGCAGAGACAAAGAAACAGATCACAAATGACAGAAATGGAGGAAAGCAAAAGACTGGATATAGAGTTAAAAACCATGGTTTTAATATTTTTCAAGAATTTTCTAGAAACCGCTGATAAACTTAGTGAGACCTTCAATAAATCTAGTGAGACCCTCCAGGATATAAAAAAGGACCAACTAGAAATTAAGAATACACTGACTGAAATAAAGAATATTATACAGAGATCTGACAGCAGACTAGAGGTTTGCAATAATCAAGTCAAATATTTGAAAAACGAAAAAGCAAAAAGCACCCTACTGGAAAAGAAAAAAGAAAAAAGAATCTAGAAGTCTGAAGATAGTGTAAAGAGCATCTGGGACAACTTTAAGTGTACCAACATCAGAATTATAGGGGTACCAAAAGAAGAGAGAAAGCAAGATATTAAAAACCTATTTGAAGAAATAATGACTGAAAACTTCCCCTACCTGATGAAAGAAATAGACTTAGAAGTCCAGGAAGCACAGAGAATCCCAAACAAAAGGAATCCAAGGAGGACCACACTAAGACACATCATAATTAAAATTCCAAGGGCAAAAGACAGAGAGAATCTTAAAAGCAGCAAGAGAAAAGCAGTTAGTAACCTACAAGGGAGCACCCATACGACTGTCAGCGGATTTCTCAACAGAAACCATGCAGGCCAGAAGGGAGTGGCAAGAAATATTCAAAGTGATGAATAGCAAGAACCTACAACCAAGATTACTCTACCCAGGAAAGCTATCATGTAAAATTGATGGTTAGATAAAGAGCTTCACAGACAAGAAAAAGCTAAAGGAGTTCATCACCAAACCAGGATTATTTGAAATGCTGAAGGGCATTCTTTAAGAAGAGGAGGAAGAAGAAAAAGATAAAAATAAAAAATATGAACAACAAAGGGACAACAAATACATATCTATCAACTAGTGACTATAACAATTAAGTCAATAGAAATATCTGGTGAACAGAATAAACTGGTGAATAGAATATAAGTAAGGGCATAGAAAGGGAATGGACTGACAATTCTCAGGGGGAAGGGGACATGAAGGGTATAGGAAGAGACTGGACAAAACTCTTACATCTATGGATGAAGACAGTGGAAGGGTAAGGGCACAGGGTTGGGAGGGGAACCAGGTGGAGAGGAACTATGAGGGGGGAAAAAGGATCATCTGTAATATTCTGAACAATAAAGATTTAATAAAAAAATAAATTAATAAAAAAGTCATAGGGTAGCTGAATGAATACAAAAATGTGACATATGCTATTTACAAGAGACCCACATCAGAACAAAATCTCACAGAGATTGAGAGTGAAGGGATGGAAAACAAATTTTCCATGCAAAAGGAAAAGGAAAAAAAGCTGGGGTAGCAATATTCACATCTGACAAAATAGGCTTTAAAACAAAGAGACAACAAAGGTCATTGAATAATACTAAAGGGATTGATCCAGCAAGAGGATATAACCCTGGTAAACATATATGTACCCAATATACTAGTGGGAGCACCTAAATATATAAAGAAACTTCTAGAGGACTTTAATGGAGAGATGGACAACAATACAGTCACAGTAGGCGACTTTAGCACCTTGCTCTCTTCACTGGATAGATCTCTTAGACAAAAAAGTAACAAGGAAACAATGACTAAAGGACATACTGGATCAGATGGATTTAATTCACATTTAACATTTCACCCCAAAACTCCAGAATATACAGTCTTGTCATGTGCACATAAATAAGTCACAAAAATGGATCATATCAAGGACACAAAAGAAGTCTCTACAAGTTCAAGAAGACTGGAATTATATCAAGCATTTTCTCAGATCACAGTGGAATGAAATTAGAAGTCAACTATAGTAAAAACATGCCAAAACATTCAAACACATGGAGGCTAAATAGCATGTTATTTAAAAAAATGAATGGGTTACCAATAAGATAAAAAAGAAATAAAAAAACTTTCTGGAAACAAATGAAAATTAACAGAAAACAACCCAAATATCTGAAATACAGCAAAAACAGCCCTAAGAAGGAATTTCATAGCACTAGAGGCATACCTCTAAAAACAACAAAAATTAATGATAAACTATTTAACCCATAACTTAAAGAATTACAAAGAGGAAAAAAAGAAAAGCCCAGAGTAAGTAGAAGTAAATAATAAAGATTAGAGCAGAAATAAATGACATAGAGACTAACAAAAAAATGATACAAAAAATCAATAAAACCAAGAGCTGATTCTTTAAAAGGATAAACAAGAATGATGAATCATTAGTTAGACTCATCAAGAAACAAAGAGAGGACCCAAATAAATAAAATGAGATATGAAAGCAGAGAACTAAACACTGACACCACAGAAATACAAAGGATTGTAAGAAAATACTATGAACAACTATATGCCAAAATGCTGGACGATGTAGATGAAATGGACAAATTCCTAGAAAATACACTGTCCTAAAACTGAATCAGGAAGAATCAGAAAATTTGAGTAGACAAATAACAACTGAGGAAATAGAAGCAGTAATAAAAAAAACTCCAAACAAACAAGAGCCTGGGCCCAGATCACTCCACAGGGGAGTTTTACCAAACATTCAAAGAACCAACACCTATACTCCTCAATCTAGTCCAAAAAAAAAAAATCCAAGAGGGAGGAACAGTTCCAAGCACTTTTTATGAGGCCAGCATTATTCTAATTCAAAAACCAGATAAAGGCACTATAAAGAAAAAGAAATACAGGCTAATATCCCTGATGAACATAGATGCTAAAATTCTCAACAAAATATTAGCAAATAGGATATAGCAATATATTAAAAAGATCATACACCATGACCAAGTGAAATTTATTCCAGGGATGCAAGGCTGATACAATATCCATAAATCAATAAATGTGATAGCTCACATACACAAATTAAAAGATAAAAATAACATCATATCAATAGATGCAGAAAAAAATTCAACCAAATCCAACACCTTTTTTTGATAAGTCTCTCAGCAAAGTGAGAATAGAGGGAGCATATCTCAACATGATAAAGACCATATATGACAAACCTACAGTGAACATCATATTCAATAGGCAAAACCTAAACCATTTCTCCTAAGAACAGGAGCAAGACACTGCTTTCATCACTCTTATT
Source organism: Murina feae (assembly GCA_004026665.1). Lineage (NCBI taxonomy): Eukaryota > Metazoa > Chordata > Mammalia > Chiroptera > Vespertilionidae > Murina > Murina feae. The sequence continues at coordinate 6,742 of PVJC01047973.1, read as the reverse complement.
TAACACTAGTGGCCCAGTGCACAAAATTCGTGCACATTAAAAGGGGATTAATTAGAGGAAATATTTTAATATTGCTATTTGCCCTTTCTCTATAATAGAAGTGTCAGAGATTAAAGAAAATTAGTAAAACGTATATGAAAATCTTCTTCCTGTCAGAGTCTGGGGTGTACCATGGAACCCAGAGTCAAGTCTTCAACCACCCACATGCGTCTCAGTATCACTTGAGACCTAAACCTGGACAGCCCCCCTTCATTTGGCTAGATCCAGACCCGGCCAGTTCCACCCTGTCAAGCCCTGCCAGGTGTGGGGGGGTGCAGCCTTAGGTCCCCTGGGTGCCAGGGAAGGGGGGCATGGCCTGAGGTCCCCCATCAAGCCCTGCTGGGTGGAGGGAGTGGCCTGTGATCCCCCAGCCTGGTGCCAGGGCAGGAGGCACAGCCTGAGGTCCCCTGGCCTGGTGCTGGGGTGAGGGGCATGGCCTGAGGTCCCCTGGCCCAGCACCAGGGCGAAGGGCACACCTTGAGGGCCCCCATCAAGTCCCACTGGGTGGGAGCACAGGCTCAGGTCCCCTGGCCTGGGGCCAGGGCAGGGGGCATGGCCTGAGGTCCCCTGGCCTGGCACCAGGGAAGAGGGTGCAGCCTGAGTTCCTCTGGCCTGGTGCCAGGGCAGGGGAACAGCTTGAGGTCTCCTGTCAAGCCCTGCAGGTGGAAGGCACAACCTGAGGTCCCCTATCAAGCCCCATGCAGGATGTGGATGGGTGTGCAGCCTTAGGTCCCTGCTGATTGCTCCTTAAGGCTCGTTATGGGAACTTAGCCTCAGCTGTGGGTGCAAACTGACCGGAGTGATGGTCAATTTGCATATTCCCTCTTTATTATATAGGATAGTACTGGAAGTCCTAGTCACAGTGATCAGACAAGAAGAAGAAATAAAAGACATTCAAATTGGAAAGGAGGAAGTAAAAATCTTATTATTCACAGATGACATGATATTGAACATAGAAAACCCTAAAGACTCCACCAAAAAACTATCAGATTTAATAAATGAATTTGGCAGTGTTGCAGGATACAAAATCAACACCCCAAAATCAGTGACTTTTTCGTACATCAGTAATGAATTCTCAGAAGGAGAAACTAAACAAACAATCCCATTTACAACAAAAAAATTAAGATGCTTAGGAATAAATGTAACCCAGGTGGTAAAAGACTTTTACTTGGAAAACTAAATCATGTTGAAAAAAGAGACAGAGGAAGATATAAACAAATGGAAGAATATATTGTATACATGAATTGGTAAAATTATCATAATTAAAATGCCCATACTACCCAAAGTAATTTATACATTCAATGCAAGTCCTATTAAGATACCAAAGTATATTTCACAGATCTAGAACAAATACTTCAAAAATTCATACAGAACCAAAAAAGACCCCGAATAGCTACAGCAATCTTGAGAAAGAAGAACAAAGTTGGAGGAATCACCATACCAGACATCAAGTTATACTACCAAGCCACTGTAACCTAACCACCTGGTACTATCCTAAGAATAGGCAGATCAATGAAACAGAACAGAGATTCCAGAAGCACTGCCCCAAAGCACTATTCTCAATTAATATTTGACATTAGAGAGAAGAGCATACAATGGAGAGACACAGTCTTTTCAATAAATGGTGTTGGAAAAATTGGACAAGTACTTGTGAAAAAAATGAAACTAGACAATCATCTTACACCATACACAAGAATAAACTCAAAATGGATAAGACTTAAAATGTAATTTTTGATACCATAGAAATACGAGAAGAAAAAGTAGGCAGCAAAATATCAAGACATCTCACACAGTAGAATTTTTACAGGTACATTGCCTAGGACAAGAGAAACAAATGAAAAACAAACAAATGTGATTACATCAAACTAAAAAGCTTCTCCACACCAAAGGAAACCAGCATCAAAATGAAAAGGGAGGAGGAGGAAAAATGGCGGCCATATAGATGGACATGTCCTGCATCTTCTTCGGGAGCGGACCGAGTTAGCAGCTGAAGCCAGTAACATTCACCCTGAATTGGCACAGGAGATTCAGCTGGGAGTGACAGTTTTCACCTGGTGTTTGCTGGAGAGCACAGGGCAACTGCTTGGTGCTGAGATTTCTCCTGGAGCGGCGGCTCTGTGGTGTAGACTGCGCCATCCCAGAGTGCCTGGCATCACAAGCTAACACATCCAAGAATCCTGCAACAGAGGTACCCCGGGACTAGCCAGGATCCCAGGAACACCAGATCCTGCAAAGACGCAGACTCAGAGGAGCCTTGCGCCCTCCCATGGAAAGGTTAGAATTCGCTGAGATAAAGTTGGGATTTGTTCCAGGTGAGAGACGACCGAGTGTGTGTGTGTACACGCAGGGGAAATCTGCACCCCTCAAACCCCTTTGCCCCCTGGGGCCAGCAAAATCCATGAGGGGGAGGGGAACCCATGGGGCTGCTGGCAGAAAGGAATTCTAAAAAAATCGGCCCATAGCTTGATTGGGTACGAGACGGCAGCCTTGGACTTTGCCAGTGTCCAAGCTGCTAGCGCCAGGGGAGAGAGGACATGCGGAAGTGACTGGGAGAGCATACAGTTAAACGGGATCTTTTTTTTTCTCTTCTCTCATTAAATCTTCGCTCTTGATTATTGAGCCCATCACACAGGAGCACCCAGTTGGGGTCACTGACAGAGACTGCAGGGGAATATTGTTTTTTTGTGGAACCTGGGGATCAGAGTGGGGAGAAACACCAAAAAACCAGCTTTGGGGCAGATCACTCCCCCAAACCAGTAATAAGTGCTGTAAGGAAAATGAGGCCTAAATAATGGCTAGAGAGGACTGAGAGCCCCAGAGATCATTCCAGGAATACTGCCACCCAGAGGCTGAACAACAAACTGACCCTTCAGTAAACAGGCAGTCTGGAAACAAAGAAACACTGCCCGCTTTAAAATTAGGACTGTGATCCACAACACGGAAGAGCAGTGTATCACAGGTAACTTCAATCCTCTCCTAAATACCTGACAGAACAAAGGAGAGTCAAACCGAAGAGAAGAGGAAGTGAATGACCCTTACTACTGTACATTTTTATTTTTATTTTTTCACCTTTTACCGAAGAAACTAATTTTTTTTCCTTTCTCTTTTTTTCCTCACTTGAGTTTACTTTTTAAAATTATTACGTTTTTATTTTTAATCAATATTACTACTACTACTATTTTACCTTTTTTAGTTTAATTTTATTTTCTCTTTAATTTATTTTGTGATTAGCATTCTATGTTCTATTTTCATTTCTCCTTTGAGCATCACTTTACTCAATCTCAATCTTACCTTTATACCAACACTCTCTTCCTCACCTTTCTCCTTTTGTTATCCAGTTTCTCTTACCCCAGTCCTGCTTTAAACTATCCCTACTCCCTCTTTTTACCTCCTCTTAAAATTTCACCCTACTTATATTTCTAATTTCCAATCCCCTGCTCTAAGTCCATAGTCATCTCACACTTCTCTTTCTACACTATCCATATGTTTTCTCTTATCTTTCATTTCTCTCTCCCTCTCTCTCTCTCTCTCTCTCTCTCTCTCTGTCGCTAAGCTGTTGTTAGCTTCATTGTTTATTATACTGCTCTATTTTAATTTTTTAAATTTTTTTATCCTTTGATTATTTTGTTGCCGCTGTTTTCCCTCACCTTGTTTGAAATTAGTGGTTGTTTATGGTCAGCATTCATCTCTAGGTATCTGTTGCTGACAGTGATTGAAATTAGTGGCTACTCTATTAGAATCCCCTCCCTATATAGTTTCTTTTCGTCTTTTATTTCACTCTCTTTCTTATCTCTCTTACCTTTTTTTTGTCCCTCTCCCAATTTCGTTCTTGCACTCTCTTTTTTTTTACCCTTTTCCCCTTTTTCTTTTTCTCCTCCTCTTTCCCCTAATTCTCTTTTCTCTGGTGGCCACCGTTATTTTCAGTTATTAGTATCGTGAATACATCTGTGTTCAGTATTTCATGCATTGTGCCTTGTTGTGTGGTATTTCGTGCCTTTAAATCAACACAGGAGAGAGAGAACCACATAAACAGACACCCAGAGAAGAGAGACCATGGGGAGACAAAGAAACAGTTCACATATGAAAGAGAAACAGGCATCACCAGAAAAGGAAGAAAACAAAATGGAGGAAACCAACTTGTCAGAGAAGGAATTCAAAGAAATGGTCATAAAGTGGTTGAGAAGAATGGAAGACAAATTCAACAATATGTGCAAAAACCAAGAGGAAATGTTGAAGAACCAAGAAGAAATGAAAAGTGACATCACTGCTATGAAGAACTCAATAGAAAGCATTAACAGTAGACTAGATGAAGCAGAGGATCACATCAGTGAGCTATAAGACAAGATATAAAAAAAATACCCAAACAGAGCAGCTACTAGAAAAAAAATTAAAAAGCAGGAGGAGAGCCTAAGAGAACTTTGGGACAACACAAAAAGAAACAATATCCGTGTAATAGGGGTGCCATAAGGAGTGGAAACAGCAAGGAATAGAAAGCTTATTGGAAGAAATAATGACAGAAAACTTTCCGGTTAAAGGGAAGAGAAATCTCATACAAATCCAAAAAGCTTACAGAGTTCCAAACAAAATAAACCCCAAAAGACCAACGTCAAGGCACATTATAATTAAATTGGCAAACACCAATGACAAAGAAAGAATCTTAAAAGCGACCAGAGAGAGACAGAAAGGTACCTACAAAGGCTCCCCAATCAGACCAGCGACTGATTTCTCAACAGAAACACATCAGGCAAGAAGGGAATGGAATGAAATATACAAAGTCATGCAAAGGAAAGGTCTGAATCCAAGAATACTGTATCCAGCAAGGCTATCAATCAAAATAGAGGGTGAAATTTAGAGCTTCACAGACAAGAAAGGACTAAGGGAGTTTGTTACTACCAAACCAGCAATGCAAAAAATGTTAAAGGGCCTACTGTAAAAAGTAAAAATAGGAAACAAAGAAGGAACACAAGGGTAAAGAATAAAAATGGCGACAAAGTATTTATCAATAATAATTTTAAATGTAAATGGATTAAATGCTCCAATCAAAAGACATAGGGTAACTGAGTGGATAAGAAAACATGACCCACATATCTGCTGTCTACAGGAAACCCACCTCAGAAAAAAGATGCACACAGACTGATGGTGAAGGGATGGAGAAAGGTTTTTCAGGCGAAAGGAAATGAAAAGAAAAGCTGGGGTAGCAATACTTATACCTGACAAATTAGATCTCAAAGTGAAGGACATAAAAAGAGATAAGGAAGGCCACTTCATTATACTAAAGGGAGCCATTCAACAAGAAGAAATAACTTTGGTAAACATATATGCACCAATATAGGAGCACCCAAATACATAAAAAAACTTCTGGAAGATATCAAGGAAGAGATTGACAGCAATACAATCGTAGTGGGGGACTTTAATACCCCACTATCACCACTGGACAAATCCTCTAAAAAAAAAAATCAGCAAAGAAACATCAATCCTAAATGACTCACTAGAGCAGATGGACTTAATAGACATCTTCAGAACACTTCACCCCAAAGCCACAGAATATACATTCTTTTCAAATGCACATGGGTCATTCTCAAAGATAGATCATATATTGGGGCACAGGCAAAGTCTGTTCAAATTCAAGAATATAGAAATAATGTGAAGCATCTTCTCAGATCACAATGGCATAAAACTGGAAATCAACTACAATAAAAACAATCCAAAAAAATCAAACACATGGAGACTAAACAGCATGCTATTAAACAATGACTGGGTTACCACAGAGATCAAAGAAGAAATAAAAAAAAACATCATGGCAACAAATGACAATGAAAACACAACAATCCAAAATCTATGGGACACAGTGAAAGCAGTCTTGAGAGGAAAGTTCATAGCTCTAAAAATATACTGCAGAAAACAAGAAACAATGATAATAAATTACCTAACCCTGCAACTCGAAGATTTAGAAAGAAAGCAACAAGAAAAGCCCAATGTAAGCAGAAGGAAAGAAATTATAAAGATCAGAGCAGAGAAAAATGAGATGGAGACCAAAAAGACAATACAAAAGATCAATAAAACCAAGAGCTGGTTCTTCAAAAGGATAAACAATATTGATGAACCTCTAGCCAGGCTCACCAAGAAGCAAAAAGACAGGACCATAATAAACAAAACCAGAAATGAAAGAGGAGAAATAATAATAGACCCTACAGAAATACAGAAGATTGTTAAAGAATACTATGAACAACTCTATTCCAACAAACTAGACAACCTGGAGGAAATGGACATATTCCTAGAAAAATACAACCTTCCAAAATTCAATCAGGAAGAATCTAAAAATCTCAATAGGCCAGTAACTATGGAAAAAATTGAAGCAGTAATAAAAAAGCTCCCAGCAAACAAAAGCCCAGGGCCAGATGACTTCACAGGGGAGTTTTACCAAACATTTAAGGAAGATCTAAAACCTAACCTCCTCAGACTATTCCAAAAAATTCAAGAGGAAGGAACACTTCCAGACTCATTTTATGAAGCCAGCATTACCCTAATACCAAAACCAGACAAAGACAACACAATGAAAGAGAATTACAAGCCAATATTCCTCATAAACATAGATGCCAAAATCCTCAACAAAATCCTAGCAAATCGGATTCAACAGTACATCAGAAAGATCATACACCATGACCAAGTAGGATTTATCCCAGGGATGCAAGGATGGTACAAT
>PVJC01047972.1:0-12708 GCA_004026665.1 Murina feae | reverse complement strand
AGTGTATGATTCATTTCTACTTGGTTCTTTATCATATCCTTGAGGGTCTCATTACATTCATTGAGGATCTCACTAAATTTATCGGCAGTCTCTAGCATTTTCTTGAAAAACCTAATAACCGTGGTTTTGAACTCTATATCCTGTCGTTTTCTTTCCTCCATCTCTATCCTTTGTGACCTGTTTCGTCTCATATTGGCTTATTCCCTTTCTGATTTAGGCGATCACTGTGAGGGATTAACCTCTAAGCCACTTGGTTACGAGAGTCAGCTGTGTCTACAGTGGGAGAACTTCTGTGCTGGAGACACCCTTATGGGGCAAGAGTTGTTTCAGTGGAGCTTTTATGCTCACTGCATCTGCCCCGGGTGCGTTCCTTGAGGATCTGTTTTGTTTAGGTTAGTCCCTCTCTGGCCACTGGGTGGGGCTGATTCCTGTATCTTTAAGGAGGCGTTGCTGCAGAAGCCTCTGACGTACTTGGGAGGGGCGGGGCTTTGGGGAGTTCGCCGGGCGGGGCGGAGCAAACAGCTATGGCGCTTCTCAGTCCTGCGCTGAGAGACGCCAGGTCTCTGTGTCCCACGGTAATTGCTGCAAGCAACACTGAGAGAAACCCGTTTTGGATTTCCTCCTGATGCTAGTCTCTGGGTGTCTGTGGTACCTCTGAAACTCATCTGGAACTGGAGTTCATAGCCGCTGGGAGCTTGTGGCTCTCTCCATTTTGGAAAAGAACCACGACCTCCGGTACCAGCCCTTCCCCGAGCCCGTGCGCGCACCTCCGTACCTCTGTACTTTGCTTCCACTGCTCCTCTGAGTCTCAGACTCTTCTCTGGTTGTAGGATTTTCACTCAGCCAGCCGTCCTGTGGGTGCGAGTGGTGTCTGTGTGTTCTTTTCGAGGTTTTTCTGAAATAGTTGTTCGCAGCTGCATATACGGTGTCTACCCTATGCCGCCATCTTGTTTCTCCTCAAGAATAAAACATTTCTTCCATAGGGAAGTTTGTCTTTCAGGTAATAAGAACTCACTGTATAATATAAACTTTATGCATGAGAAGAAGAGGAGAAACATGGAAAAAATAGCATCAAAACATTCATCTTTTCATGAGCTCTCTTGACATCTAGCTAGATGTTTGGGTTGTTAGAAATTCTGTTTATGGGCATCCTAAAGCTTTAAAAATATACAAATTAAGATTAAAGTGTATATGTATGATTCATCCAGAGCCTTAAAATCACAGGGAAATATGCATAACTTAGAAGACAGGTGCATATGATAGGAATTATTTTCAATTTTCATTTAAAAGGATGTACTTAAATTTAGAATAACTACAATTATGCAGAATCTGTTCTTATTTCTGATCCACTACAAAATAAAAATAAGTAATTCAAATATAAATTTTGGCCTATCAAAGTCAGAGCTAGCAGCCACTGGGACTGCATGTGAGCAACACTCATTACACAAGCACACACACATGCACAACTGCAAGTTTTTTCTAGTTTAAAAGTGTGCGTAGATGCTTTGTGACCAAGAAAATAAACATATATGAAAATGGCTTTGTGAAGAACTAAAAGTAATTGTAAATATATTTAAGATTATGTTTTTATATACAGATATATATTTTATTGTTCTTTATTAAAATAAGTCTTTAATGATAAGCCATTTTAATGAACAAAAATAGTTTGGGTAATTGTTATTCATTAAGCTAAAATTTTCTGGGACCAGATGTACTATGTAATTTAAATAGTAAAGACTTTATAAGTAGTTGACCTAATTTTCAACAAAGGCCTCAATACAGACCAATTAAAACTGTAAAATGAGTCAAGGACTCTTGATTTCCTCTTTGTATTGTCAGTTCTGATATCGTGTGTCATGTTTTAGGTGCTAACAGACATTTGTAATAAATAGATGATGCAGAATTTGGAATGGCCATTAAATGCTGAAGATCCTCCAGAGGTAGGACCAATCAACCAATAAATTTCTCTGTGAGATATATGAGAGAAGATGGTTTTGCACAACAATCCACCCTAATAACATTCTTGTTGGCTTCTGTCCCTTGAAAGACATGGAAAATGATATGGCAAAATATTGTACATTTCCAAGTGCCATGTTTTAAACTCTCTTAAAACACCTTTTTTTCTCCTTTAAAGATTTAGTCTTATATATGAGAATCTATGGTGGTAAATAAAGCTAAGTCTTCTTAAATAAAACAGAGTTATTTCAAAGAAATATGGGACAAAGTGTCATTAGTGGAAAACGTGATTAGACTACAAATTTCAAACATATGACTGAAAGAAAAACAGGAAGTGAGGTCTACATCTAAATAAGGATGCAGTTACTACAGATCTCGGCCACCTTCCGACCATGAAGAACAAGTAAAAGATTATCTTCTAGCCATATTCCATCTGGAGTCATGGCATTTCCCCTTCCTGAATTCCCTTGGCCACTACAACTGTACAGATTCCTATCTTCTTCCTAAGCCACAGGTAAAGCTTCTGGCAGAGATTGGCCTCTCTCAGCAGGTAAGTGGATTTCAAGTGTAGGGAAGGAAATAAACCTTTTCCTCTACCCTCAAGTTCAGCGTCTGGGGCCTGTGAATTAAACTGACAAATAGGATACTGTATCTCTCAACTTTACCAAATTATCAAGACACTTAGTTAAGAACGAACTGTAATTAATCTTCCTAATGTTGGTGTCAAAAAGTAAAGTTTTTGGTAATTCTCATATTGGCTGAGCTCTGCTGAAAGAAGATGGACAAACCATTAAGCTTGGAGTTAAATCTAGCAGAGACCAATTCAGCAGGCAGAACCCAGAAGAGAGGACCAAACAGGCCTGATGTATGAGTCACAAGTGGTTATAATTCCTCAGCTTCCAACAGAAAGGCCGCAGCAACATTGCTGCTTACAGACCATTACAGATATCACAACCCCTTTGACTGTGGGGAGAGAACAACATCAGTAACAGAATGAGTCAGATTCCACCTGGATCAGTGAGTTTTCTGGTTTTCGCAACCCCATTTTCTCAATAACTGGAGTGCCAAACATCTATTTTCTCATCTTAACTAATAAAAGCGTAATATTGAAATTAACTGTTTCTCCGGGACGGGTAAGCCACGTCCACCAGCCAATCAGAGCGGCTGTATGCAAATTAGCCCAGCCAAGATGGCGGAGGTCCCAGCCCTGGGAGAAACGGTGTGTGGCACTGGGGTCCCGCAAGGCAGATGGAAGACCTCTGCCTTGGGGGAGTCAGGAGGGGAGAAACAACCTGGCCTGAGGCGCAACCTGGGGGGGGAGAAGCCAGCCGGCCTATGGCCGCTGGCGAGAGGAGCAGGGCCAGCCAGCAATGGCGGCAGGGCAGCCGGGAGCTGGGGGAGTGAGCCAGCCCAGGCCCCCGAGGCTGCCCTGAAGCCTGGAAGTAGATCCGTGATCGAGGGGGCATGGGCACTCATGGAGGGGTAGCCTCTGTGTGTGACTGTGCCCCCCACGATGGATTTCAGGCTGCAGGGCAGCGGGGGCTGGGGGAGCGAGCCAGCCCAGGCCCCCAGGCTACCCTGCGGCCTGGAAGTAGATCCGTGATCGCGGGGAGCACGGGCACTCACGGAGGCAATGGATTTCAGGCAGCAGGGGCCTGCTTGCTATGTGTCCCAATGGATCCCAGGTGGCTGGGCAGCCTTGGGGGTGGAGGGACCGAGCCAGCTCCGTCCCCGAGGCTGAGGCCTGGAAATCAGTGCAATCAGGGCACACAGCACACACAGAGACATGCCCTCCGTGTGTGCTGTGTGCCCCAATGGATTCTAGGGTCCCAAACTGTGAGAGGGCACAGGCTGGGATGAGGGTACCCCTGATCCCCACCAAGTGCACACATTTTTGTGCACCGGGCCCCTAGTTTTGTTAACAAAAAGCATGATGCTCCCAGCTCACTAACGTTGAACAGAAAATAGTTCATTGCTTTCTTGGAAAAAAAAACTACTCTAATAAAAGAGTAATATGCAAATTAACCATCACTCCAAGATACCTAAGCCATGCCCACCAGTCAAGCTACACCTCCCAGCCAATCAGTGTGGCTGTATGCAAATTAATCCAGCCAAGATGGAGGCTGGCAGCCACAGAGCTAGAGTAAACAGGAGGCTTCCATTGCAACTGCCTGACTAGACCAGTGAGCCTCTGCTCAAGCAAAAATATTTCAATTATAGAAGCCATAGAGCCGAAGTAAACAGGAGGCTCCCGTTGCCTGCCTAGGCCTCCACTCAAGGTAACAAAGTTTCAATTATAGAAGATAAATAAACCCCAGAAATCTGATTCCAGCCAGCCTCACTGGGACCTTGGGTCAATGGGAACTGTGGGCAGCCTTAAAATGGTCCTCAGCCCCTCACCCAGGCTGGACACACCTCCATGCGGTGAGGGTTCCCACTGTGGGGCTTGGCCAGCCTGCAAACAGCCATCAGCCCCTCACCCAGGCTGGCAAGCATGCTAGTAGGTAGACATCTTCCAAGGGGTTTCAGGCTGTGAGAGGGCACAGGCCGGGCTGAGGGACCCTGCTCTCCCAAGTGCACAATTTTTGTGCACCGGGCCCCTAGTGTGTGTGTGTGTGTGTGTGTGTGTGTGTGTGTGTGTGTGTGGGTGTGTGTGTATGGCTACTAGAATTACCCAGCACGAAGTGGGGAAATGTGTAAAAAAAGGCCAGGCTTCAAAGCTGTGGATCCAAGTTCAGGCACGAAGTGTGCCTTAAGCAGAAAGCCAGGCAAGCATCTTGCACAAAAATATAATAAATTGGGGTTTTCTGCTGCCTAATAAAAGTGATGGATTTGGTGCTTCTTAACAGCAGAAGCTGGCATGCCTGTGACAACTCCAAAGCCACAACAGGACATTAGATATCAATCCCGTAAAAGGAAGAGCTTTCACTTGGGCAAGTCAGGTGGAAACTGGTCCTCTGAACCGGGGCTGGCATTGCTTCCTATGGGAAGAACAGTAAACGCCCAGCAGCCTGGTTCCTCCCCCATGGACTCCCAACAAGGGAACTTCATTTCTTAATTTTTTCACCAAAATAATAATCTCCATAGTCACAAATAAACTGACATACATCACTTGAAAGCTCTGGGCATATGCAACTGCCTTTACAATCATAAAGTTGAACAATACTGTATGAATCTGTGGTTGAAATATCATCTTGGGCATTTTCCATTACTTCTGCAGTCAGTCATCCGCATTACTGATTCTAAAGCCTATCTCTAGAATCTATTCCATTTTTTTCCATCATTGCTTTACTTCATTATTTTAGTCCAACCCACCATTATATCTTACTTAGACCACTGGTTTGTCTCCTTGCTTTCATTATTATACCCTCCTACATGAGTTAACAAAAGCTGCAATGAACTCTCAGTGGCTTACAGCAGAAATCATTTATTTTCACTCACTTGAGGTGTGTGGGCTGGCTTCCTGCTTTAAGGCTGACTGTCAGTGTGGGACCAGTGGCTGAATGAGCATGTTCTGCTCATGACTGATACTGAGGCACGAGGCCAACACAGACCATGTCAGCCCGTCTAAAGCCTCACTCTTAGCACATCCTAACCTTTCACTGGCTGAAGCATATCACATAGTCAAGTCCAACATCAAGCAGGTGAGGAAATGCCTCCCTCCCAATCAAATAGGGTACAGAGCAAGGCTCTGTTATTCTATAGCAGGGAATGGAGTAAATGTGGAATCAGAAACCATAATGCAGTTCACATTATCATTATCTATCATTATCATCTATTCTCCACATCAGGCCAGAGTGGTCTTTTAAGGAAACAAATTTAATAAACTTGTCACTCTCCCTCCCAGACCTTAATGGCTTTGTTGCCATTACAATAAGTGTGCCCCATGGGATCCTGGGGGAACTGAACCTGGCCTGCTGCTCCAGCCTCTGCTCTGGCCATCTTCCTCCCTGATGTCTATGCTCTAGCCAAACCCAACTTCCATTATTCTGGCTTCTCTCTTACCTCAGAGATTTGCTCAACACATTCACTCTGCCTAAAATAACTTTCTCTCCCTTTTCCTTCATCTACACTTATATCTGAAGGTTGAAACGTCTTCAGAGACATTTTCCTTGACCAATTAAGATTGGGTCAGTTACCTTTATTAAATACTAATTCCTTCAAATTCTTCCGCTTCACATTTATCTCAATTGTAATTAATTGACACTGAAGTAGTTTAATGATTGTTTCTATTGCTAAAGTGTAAGCAACATGATTGTAGAAACATTGTTTAGTGTAGGGAATGTTGATTTTCTTAGCATCAGTATTCTGTCACAATAAACAGTCAAAACACATACACACATACACAGCACACACATGCACACACATACATCCATATAAAAGTTGTATATGTCAACCTTAAGCAGAAGTTGACTGTATATTCTTGGATAAAAAAAGGGAGCACATGTTAAACCTGACAAACTCAGGGGGTGCCTGCATGGCAGGCTTCACAAACTCAGAGACTAAAAGTAACCACATAAGATGGTCTGAAATGAAAATTTCCTAACTACAGGTAAGTCATGGCAGGTTGTCATGCCCTAAACCTGTAGCTTCCTTTACAAAGGTCAACCTTTCCCTTAAGTGAGCCTGTCTATTGTCTTTTTGCATCTACAATAACATACCCTTGGAATGTCAAAGTAATCTCCTTTTTTTCCAGACCCCCCAAGGCACAATCTTCTACCAGAGCAGAGACCACAGAACCCCTCATTGTTATCTTGTTCCCTTCCCCTACACCATCTCCATGTGCTGTGAATGTTAACTGTTAGCTATCGTATAGGCACCAATGTAAAAGAGGTATTTGTCTCTTCATTTTACTCTTTATCCACTCTCAGAGATTGCCCTGCTTTGCTTTCTCCCTAATCTACCACCAATGAATTTCATGTAACTCTCCTTAGGTCTCCTCCTTTGATTACAGTGTGTAAAATAAACAGTAAAACCACCAATCTCCGGAGCATTTTCTCAATCCTTTGAGATTTTGCTTCCTGGAAATTGTCAGTTTGGCTCAAATAAAACACTCATAAAACTTGTTTACAGGTTTGGACATTTCTTACGTTGACAATCCCATCACCAAAAAGGATTTGTGAAAAAGAAAGTTTTGTGATTTAGTATGTGCAGCCACAGCAAACCACCTGCATGAAGCTAAACAGGAAGCAGGAAGCCTTTTTTGAAGAGGGGAGAAGGAAGTGATGGGGAGAAACTGTTACAACCGTCAAGCTGTTGTAACTATGGAATTCTTCCGGGAGGGATTTTTGCTACCCACACAGGGCATGAGTGCTCCTCCCTCAGGACCTCCTGAGTCCTGTCTATGAAGTCTTTGTCAGGAATATTGACGTATACTATTTTCCTTTAATGATGTTCCTAGTCATTCTACCCCTTCAAAACTTTTTTTGGGGGGGTGTGAGGGTCAATTTGCATATTATCTCTTTTTTTAATTTTGTTTTATTGCTTAAAGTATTACAACGAATGTTAGATAGGTTTCCATTTTTTTCCCTTGACCTTCCCCCCTCCTCCCCGCCCCCCGCAGTGTCCCTTGTCCATTGATTATGCTCATATGCATGCATACAAGTCCTTCAGTTGATCCCTCAAAACTTTTTTGCTTAGCAAAACAGGAGTTTGGAATTTGGGTCTTCTGTTTAAATCTCAGCTCTGCCGGTTAGTAGTTGTGTGGGTTAATTGTTTTATCTTGCTGAGGCTTTTCTTATCTCTAAAATGGGGGTGATAATTCCTACTTTTGGAGGACTTTAAATGTTCCATGCACAAAGAAACATTCATTCTCTTCTCTCTTCCAGTCCTAGCCTAATTCCATGCCTGAATATTCCAGTTTCTGCTGGACATTTTCACCCAACCTGCTTGACAGCCATTCATACTTCAAATCAAACCTATCAACCTTCAATCAAAACCAGCATAAACTCATCCAAACTCTCTATTCTGTTAACTTTTCAACAGGTCGGAGTTCAAAATCTAGAAATCATTTTGCATTGCCCCATTCTCTCCCAGGGTGCAGCGTACCCCCTGCCCCGTCTCACTCTCTCTAATTTTTTCCAGTTTCTCTGTACTGACCTGACTAATCCTCTCCTGAAACCTTGCTTAGACTTTGCCAGGATCCAAACTCTGACCTCCACAATCCAGCACCTCGCTGCACCCACTTTCACTCACTCAGAGTGGGTCTCAAATAAAACATCTCCAATGGTAAGAGCAGTAGAGCAGCTGACAAAGCAATCTGTGCATCACAAGGACGTATTTACGCTTTAAAACCTGGGTCTGTACAAAAAAATAAATTCTGGAAAAAATACTACAAATCAAACATGGTAAAATTACGAAGATGTCTGTATTCTTTTTCTATGCTTTTTCTGTATTATCTGGTTTAATATGACATGAATGCATTATTTTTAGAAGCACTAAAAGAAACCTATTTTATAAATCCAAATTATCACCCTAAGATATATTCTATGACTTGTTTGTTTCTAACAAGAAACAACCAAAAAACAAAACACAACAACAAGCCATTCAAAGTCTTTAATGCTTTGCCTCCAAATTATTTTCCCAGCCTTGTCTCTTACTGCTTTCCTTCATATTTCCCCGTAGGCTCTTCATCCCTATCGCCATGAAGCTGAGATGGCCCTCCATCCCTGTGTCTCTTGGGCAAGCTTCCTCAGATTCCACAAAGCCATTCTAACTGTATTCTGTCATGTGCCCTCTATAATATTTTAATGAACTCCCAATTAAGAACTTAGTTTATTTTAAGCACTTGTGAAAAAATAGAGATGCAAGCATCTGCTCTCTAACTTCTATTAAGAGTCTGAATAAGAAAAGTATTACAATTCCCTGTCATCACATCCATTAGAAACCAAGGTGTGATCAGGTTTCTGTGAATAGCTTCTGTATTAACTCATAACAGCCTTGAAGCAGGACGTTGGCAGGTCAATTCCAGAATACACCAATAACAAGTGGATATTTTACCAAATATGTTGTGAAAAGATGGGAAAGAAGACTCAACATGATAGCAACAACCTCCCAAATCCCATTGTGATGGCCATTATCTCTGGTCTTCTTCCCCTAAAAGCCTCTCCCCTGGAGATACCCACCTGGCTTTCATCTGTTGCCCTTGACTATCTTTAAAGACCCTCTTTATTTTCCTAAGAGTTAAATGCAGCTCATACTCACTTTGCTTGTTGTACTCAGTAAATTTTTTAAAAACTTGTGCATAACCCTGAACATCTCTGGTCTCAGGTCCTCACCCGAAAAAGAGAATTATCACAGTTTCAATCAAACTAGAGGCAGATTATACTGCTGAGAAAATATGGTTTCTTTACATTAGAATTCATCCTTCAAAGACCAATTTCAATGCCACATCCTTCAGGAAGCCTACCTTGATTCATCCAAATAGATAGAATTATCCCTTATCCAATTCCCTGTGTAGTGGGTTGAATAATGTACTCTGTAAAATTATATTAAGAATTTTTCCATATAAGCTACATGGAAGCCTAGAGACAACTTTACCTGATTTGGCACCTCCCTTAATATTACTTTTAGCGTTCTCCTACTATTGTCATGAAAATTTTTCAAAAATAACATAAGAAACTTCTAGACTAAGTTATACAGAAGGAGGTCATGGCCCTAAGAAATAATGAAAGTACACATGTTATGAGCCAAAGACACTAAGATTCCTCCCCCCGAACGCCCCCCCCCGACACACACACACACACACACACACACACACACACACACATTCAATTCTTTAAATGTTATCTATTAGATTTTAAAAAGACAAAAGCAATTTTATTTTGAATGCTATCCTTGTTTTTGATTTAAAATTTGCAAGCCTGCTTGTCATTGCAAAATAGTATAAAGCAAAATGACATTATTCTAGAGAATTAGAATCCTAAAAATTTTTTTTATGATTTAAAGAAAGTATTTTTATCTGCAGTGGTATAACTCCATGTCCAAATTTCACTTACATACAGACTCAAGTAATTGGAATAGAGGATTCATGAGCAGAAGTAAGCTAAGAGCTCAAGCAGAGGAATATTTTATTCTTCAAATTTATTGACAATAAGTTGTCAACTTTTTGGTTCCTTGCCAAAAAATAAAAATCCTAACACTGTAAACACTGATATTATAAAATATTCCCAAGGAACAGATGATAGAAATCTATCCATTATGGTAACAGATCCAAACGTAGAGAAGTTGCACCTGGATAAGTTGTTCCAGATGGTGCCTTATAATGAGCAGCCTGCCCTTCCTAGCAGAGATATATGAGGACAGGGTCCTCCGGCCCAGAGCGAGAGAGAGTGTGTGTGTGGCATAACAGTGTCAGAAAGCTTTACAAAACCCAGGCGAATGTCCTTGCTTTTCTCTGCTCCTATCTCATGTACTGAGCACATTCATATTCTTCTTCACTTGCCCTGTCATGATTTATAACATACAGGTATACATTTATAGGAGTCAAAATGAATACAGGAGCCTTCTAACTAGAATAAATGTGAACTCCCCTTTATTCATCCATTATAGAGTCCAATACAACAGAAAGATCTTTTCCAACCTCTCTGCCAGTACCCCAGTCTGCTCCTCTAAACCAACCTTTCCCAACAGCAAGCCTAGCTAATTCTCGAAATCACTGAAACCCAGTCTGGTATCACTTAACTCAGAGCAGGGGACAAAATGGCACTCATGCTGCCCACCCTCAATCCTTTGCCCAGGGTGAGCTCATAGCACTCTCTGTTGACGTGCCCAATTGTAATCTCACAGTCTCCTCAAGTGCTCTCACAGCCACCACCAATCAATAAAGCTTCCATCTGACATCAAACCATCGGCCTTTCACAGCTTAAAGGCTGCTGACTTTATCCTATGTGAAAAACGATCTGATTGCTACTTCTTTCTTCAGCTGTTACAAAAAGAAATACAATTTCCTTTTTTGTCCTGGATATACTCCTTCACCCCCGGTTGCTAGCAAAAGATAAAAATTACATTAAGTAATAAAAATTTTGGTATAAAAGTTCACACTGGCTTAGGTACACACAACCTGACTTTTAAGTCCATACAATCTATATTTTCTTGTAAATAATTTACAAGAATTACATGTTTGTCACATACAGTAAGGTCTCATGTGTATAGTGCTTTACAGTTATCAAAGCACATTATCATAAAGCTCTTGTGATAAATTTTAAAATAAATATTTATTGAATAACTCCATGTAACAGGCACTGTGCTGGATGCTGAGGATACAAAAAGTCTTCCCTCTTGAGCCTACTGGGCAATAGGGGAAACAAACACATAAACAAATAATGAGAGCACAGGATAACACTTTCTATAATGAAAAATAAGGGGGTAGAATGACATAGTGGTTAAATATATGAACTTTGGAAACAGAAATACCAGAGTTCCTATCCTTGCTCTATAATTTATCAGCTCTCTGATTAAAAAGGTCCTCTATTGGTTAGGGTTTTCCAGAGAAACAGAACCAAAAGAAGATAGATGATTGATAGACAGATAGATAGACGGACAGAATTCATTACTCTTTGAGGGACTTTTCTCTTAAGTCCTTCAATGGATTGGATGAAGCCCATCCACACTATGGTATAATATGTTTTGCACAAAGTCCAATAGTTTATATAGTAACCACATCAACTTAGCACTGTAGCCTCGTCCAGTCGACACATGAAATTAAACATCACAGGACATTTCTTTATCAGTAAAACAACAATAGTAAAAAATAATACTGGCATTGCCCTCGGCAATCCTGGATCTGTCTCTTGTGTCAGCCGTGTTCGGAGGGAACAAACCAAGGACACCCCGTCTTCCAGCTCCCAGCCACCCTCCTGCATCTTATCCAGTCACCACCTTCAGAACCACCTCTGAGACCAGCCAACACACCGGTGTTTTTTTTCTACCTTCACTCCTAATTGCCAAAGAGCCATGAGCTCCCAGATTCATCAGAATTATTCCACCCAGGTGGAGGCTGTGGTCAGCCGCCTGGCCAGCCTGCATCTGGGGGCCCAACACCTACCTCTCTCTGGGCTCCTATTTCCACCGGGAGGATGTGGCTCTCAGGGGCGTGGGCCACTTCTGAGAGTTGGCAAAGAAGCAGCCGAGGGCGCTGTGAGTCTCTTAAAGTTGCAAAACCAGCCTGGTGGCCGAATTCTCTTCCAGGATGTGCTGAAGCCTTCCCAAGAGGAGTGGGCATGCCCTGGGCTCTACCCTCATCTCTGTGACTTCCTAGAGAACCACTTCCGGGGTAAGGAGGTGAAACTCACCAAGAACATGGGAGACACCTGACTCATCTCCACAGGCTGGCCAGCCCCCAGGCTGGGCAGGGCAAGTATCTCTTTGGAAGACTCAGTCTCAATAGCCTTGCAGCCCAGAGGCCCCTCTGCTTCCCCCTGGTGTCTGGCTTTTACCTGAGCCCTTTCCTAAAACTACTAGCCATTCGTTTAACCACCATGGGGCCCTCTCCCGTGCATTGGACCAGATGAAACAATAAAGCTTTTTGCAGCAAAATAATAATAATAATAATAATCTAAACTAATAAAAGCGAAATATTAAAATTAACTGTTTCTCCGAGACAGGGTAAGCCACGCCCACCAGCCAATCAGAGCGGCTGTATGCAAATTAGCCCAGCCAACATGGCGGCCGCCACTCACGGACCTGAGTAAACAGCCCTTTCCATTGCGGCAGGAGCGAAAGTGAAGCTGCGCCCTTCAGCTCAGCTCCGAT
>PVJC01047971.1:0-12707 GCA_004026665.1 Murina feae | reverse complement strand
CAACTGCCCTCCCCTGCAGGCCTAGGTCTCCCCCAACTGCCCCCCCCCTGCAAGCCTGGGTCCCTCCCAACTGCCCTCCCTTGCTTGCCATCTTGTGGTGGCCATCTTTGACCACATGGGGAAAGCCATCTTTGACCACATGGGGGAAGCCATCTTGTGATGGTCAATTTGCATATTACTCTTTTATTAGATAGGATACCTGTAGAATGTGAATATGAAAATTATTCATACTCTGCTATTATTTCTTGTGGAATGTTAAGTTTCCTTAATCATAAGACATATAAAGTGATTTATATAGCCTTTACATGGAGTCAGATTGTAACAGAAATACTTCCCTTTTCAATTAAATCATTTAAACTTTGCTTACCAGCCATTAACCAGGTAACTAGGTATTTCACAGTGTTACTGATGCACAATTGACATTTACAAAACTGCATAGAGTGAATGGATGCAATTAGATGAGATCTGACATAGCTGCCCCAAGAAGCCATCGTCACAGCCACATAGCAGGCACGGCCCTGGCTCCCCAAGGTGTCCTGTGTCCCTGTCCCCTCAAAACCTCTACCTCCAGCCCCGTCCCTGGAAACCACAACTGCTTTCTGTCTTTACAGATGAGCTTGCATTTTCAAGAATATGATATAAATGCATTGATACTGAAGGTACTCTTCCCTTGTCTGGCTTCATGCACTCAGCACAGGTACTTTCCCAGAGTGCAGCACTGCTGTAGCAATAGTTCTCGCCGCTGTGTAGCTCGGCAGGCTGCACTCACCTGCTGGTGGGAATTCGGGTCGTTTGCAGTTTGAGGTGTTATCAGTAAAGATGCTGTAAACTTTTGTGTCCCAGCCCTTGTGTGGACAGGCTTGCCTTGCTCTTAGGAGAGGAGTGGCTGGCTTACATGGTCGGTGTGTTTTCTGTGTGGCAATGATCTCACATTTCCTCTACAGCAGCGATTCTCAACCGGTGGGTCTTGACCCCTTTGGGGGTCGAACGACCCTTTCATAGGGGTCGCCTAAATATACCTGCATATCAGATATTTACATTACAATTCATAACAATAGCAAAATTATAGTTATGAAGTAGCAACAAAAATAATTTTATGGTTGGGGTCACCACAACATGAGGAACTGTATTAAAGGGTCGCAGCATTAGGAAGGTTGAGAACCACTGCTCTACAGCAACGTCTGAGAGCTCCGGTCTCCACACCCTACCAGCACATGACATGGCCAGTCTGCTAAATTTCAGCCAGCAGTGGGGAACCTGTGATCCTCACAGACAGTGTGGTCTTCATAAGCTCTGCTCCGACGGCCGACGGTGCCGAGTGTCCTTCCATGGGCTTGTGAGCCATTTTCCACCTTACTTGCTGAAGTGTTTATTCTGATCTTTAAAACTTCAGGAAGATTTGTGCGTCTGCCTAGTGCTAGGCTGTCGGAGTTCTTTATATATAGGGCCCCAGATAAAGCCCTTTGTCGGGTGTATTTGTAGATGTTTTCTCCTTGGCTGTGGACTGCCTATTTTTGTATCTTCTGAAAAACAAATATTTTTCATTTTGATGAAGTGCAATTGATAATTTTTTTCTTTTATAAGAGAAAAGCCAAAGTTACCAAGATTGTCTCCTGTGTGCTCTGGTGGTTTTATCTTTTAGCTCTTCTGTAGATCTATGACCTGTTTTGAGTTTCAATCTCAGAGTTGAGGTTCTGTCTTTTTGCTCATGGCCCTCTAATGGTTAGCACCATTTGTGAAAATGTCCTCCTCCCCCGACTGAGCTGCCCAGTACCTTTGTCAGATACCAATGGTGGGTCAGAACATGGAGCATCGCATGCCTCTCCTTAGCACCACTACCAGCACCCACACTGGGACAGACGCACTGACATCCTGGCTCAGAAGGCCACCAGCAAGCATAGCAGGTCCTTCGATGTGGAGAACACAAAGCACAGAGAGGGGCATAGGCCTCCACCTTTCCCCCGGCCCCTGGGATTGAGCCCAGAGAGCCCTCTGCCTGGCAGCTTCCTAAATCGGGGCATCAGCGACCCGGAAATGGTCACCAGGAACCGTGACTCGCAGGGGCAGTGGGATGTATGTGAAGTTCTAAGTCCCCCCAGACAAGTCTTCACCACCCACAACCACACAGATGCGGCCACCGCACCCTTTGTCTTTTCCAAGCTGTCTGTTCCTGGCACCTGCTGTGCAGGGTGGGGGACTTGCCCAAGCTTTCAGGGGCCTCTTAAAGGACAAACTCCCAGGAGCACATAGTTCAGTGTCTCTTTGCGGCTTAAAAGCCACAACATTGGAGAGTCGAGCCACCCACCCCACTGGGCCCGGCTGTGGGCAGCTGGCAGACCCTCAGGGTCATGGCCCTGCTGGTAAAGGGGTTTGTAAGGGTCCAGGAGGGCTGTACTCAGTTACCCAACCTTCAGCCACGACAGACCCAACATCAGCTGGGAACACAGGGAGAGGATACAATTAACCTTGTGGCAACTGTCCTCCCCACTTGATGGCCCAACGTCAGCTCATCTGTTAGGGGGAAATAAAAAAGTCAGGCCTAAATGTATAAAAAATTATGATGGAAGCTCTAAATAAGGCAGGGACTGTGAGCTTATTGAGTCAAAAATCAATCAATCAATGAGCGAGTGGATTAGGAGCACCTTGTGAGCCCCAAAGAAATAATTTGCCCAAACACTGGGTTTAACAGTGGAGGACCGAATTCCAACACTTTTAGGAAGTAAATAATGAAAAATCAATTCAAAGAAAAAACAGATCAAGAACCCTGCACTGTGACGTGCCGACACATTTATTGCTGAATCCCATTCCTCGGCTGACCCGAAAACTTCGGAAGGTGTTTATTTACTTTCAGCACCTTCCCGGGATCAATATTTTTAATTTGGATCCGAGTTATTATTTTTCACATCACAGCAGCGGGGAGCAGAGCAAAGTGGCTCATATTTTAGTGCTAAAAAGATCGATATGACAGCTTCACCTTCACTGCAGCCCGCCGCTGCCCGGCCGCACATCACTGCGTCCCGCGGGGCTGCAGGTGCCGCCGAGGGGGTGCGGTGTTACCCGCCGGCAGAGCAGACAGTGTGATTTAGCTGTGCATGGGGGCCCGGTGCCCTCGGAAAACCAATCTTGCTTCTCTCACTTCATCAGGCCTGTCTGGGCCATGGGCAGGGCGCAGGCAGAGACAGGCTGGTGGGGGCCTCCTGAAGCAGATTAGTTCCGCATCAGAAATGCATTTGCTTTCCTCCCCCTCCTTGGATCAAAGAACATCAGTAAACTCCATTAACTTAACATATATTTCCCCTAAAATCTGATCGGGACAGCAGAGGCAGGAAAGGGGCAATCACGCGAGAGGCTGGGAGAATGTCTCCTCAGAAGGAGCATGGCTTCCAGGCTGTCACCCCACCACAGACATGGGGGGCAGAACCCCAGCAGCCACCCCAGGTAACCCTCCAGCAAATACCCTGCTCTCAGAGGGAAGCCCCGCCCTCTTGGAGAACTGACTGCCAGGGCCAGTGGGGATCCTTCTCACAGCAACACAAAAGGCAAAAGGGGGTGGGGGAGGCCCAGTTTACTGGGGACCAGCAGTTAAGGTATCCTGAGCCCAGGAGCCACCAGCAGGGACATGGAGTGGGAGGTGTAGGCACATGGCTCCTCCTGGGTGAGGACTGACCCTCCAGGCATAGACCGAGGTTCCTGGTGCCAGGGCTGCACCCGGGGGGCTGCAATCTGACCACAGGGAGGATCACCATCTCACTATGCTGAGAACAGGACCCTGCTGGACAGGGTGGGTTTGCAAAATGATGCTCTGGGCCAGAGAGGGGGAGGTACTTCCTGGGGAGGCTGCAGGGCAGTACCTGACAGTCAG
Source organism: Murina feae (assembly GCA_004026665.1). Lineage (NCBI taxonomy): Eukaryota > Metazoa > Chordata > Mammalia > Chiroptera > Vespertilionidae > Murina > Murina feae. The sequence continues at coordinate 8,845 of PVJC01047971.1, read as the reverse complement.
AGAGCATGCCTTCTCCTTCCTGGCTTCCATGTCACCCCAGATGAGTGAGGCTGCACCCCTGGGAAATCGCGACGTCTCTCAAATTCGTGTCCATGAATTTCTGGTTTAGTCATTCTTCTCCCCTCACAGATAATGAAACTCACCTGTTGCCTCTTTCCTGCGACCAAATTATGGAAGAGATATAGGTGTTGGCTGGGCAGCTGGAAGGCAGAGGACAAAGCCTGGACACAGGGCACCGGAGGCATCTCAGTCCACAGGCCTTAGCGGTGTCCCCGGATGCTGCTGCAGGCACTGACAGATCTGACACGTCTGGCTTCAGGCCCCTCTGCCCAGACAGAACCCCACTTCTAGAGCTTTGAGAGGAGGTCTGAATGCCACGTTCAGGCAACCCTGTGGTCGCCAAGGACATTTCCTCGATGCGCACAGAGGCTGAGTGCCCACCGGCTGCCAGTACTTGCTGGAGAGCTTTCACATCCTTGAACAAGTTCTACTTCACGAGAGGGTTCCCCCCTCCAAAGAAACCAGCCTGGAGCCAACAGCAAGGATAGCCTCTGCCAGCCGTCCTGACTGCACTCACTGCCCCAAAGGGCTGCCAAATTGGTTCAACAAACACAGTGCACAGTCCAGCTGCTACACAGACACTTCTGGGGCCGACAGCTAAATGAGCAAGGACTGGCAAAACCAACGGCCAAACAGGCCTATCCCACAACAGACACCGCCGTGCGAGGCGTGAGGCCACAGCAAGGGGCAGCCCTGTCCAGGAACACAGGGACAGTCTCTGCCACCTGCCCTCTGAGACACATGGCTGCCCCTCACTCTTCCCAGCTCAGCTATGAAGTGTGAGCGGGTTCAGGAGGTTCTGTGGGTTCTGCTGAGTGCAAACCACAGCGGCTTCAGGTTAGACTCCTTAGCCTCCAGCTTCTCCATGGAGAAAGGGCCTATTCTGTCTACCACTGAGCTGATCTGCCCAGAGAAAAGGTGCCAAGCAAGCATGCTCACCTAGTCCTACCAGCAGCACCACTGTCCCCAAATAAAAGGGGATCTTTGGGGTACTTGCATCAGCCCACAGCTCCTCAGGGGGCCCCTCTGATACTATGTGTTGGGGTCCCCATGCCAGCCTATACATCTTGCCAGGAAACTCCTCCTCTCCCCCCAGGGTCACCAGGTGAGGGGCAGATGGGCAGCCCCTGGCTGTGCTTCCTCAAAACCTTCCGTCGCCCCCAGCAGCCCCGTGAATGACCCATAAACAGCCCCTGAGGTCAGACAAATGACCAGTGGGAACAGTGGGGGCCCCTCATGGCAGATGCTTTACTCCTGCAGGAAACAGACAACAAGGAAATTATATGGAAACAAATCTGCAATTTCTTCCTCATTTAGCCACCTCGGAAGCCAGAGTATGGGAAAGCCGTCCCGTATCGACGTTCAGGCTTTGCGGGCAATAAGTGATGCGTTTTCCATGCTCCGCGGCGTGCCTGTGAAATTAGACACGTGACTCCTGGGCTCGCCGCCTCGGATCAATAGACACTTGGAAGCCTTGGAAAACTACTCGGGCACTTCTTCAGTGTCAAGGCCCGTGAGCCAGGGCGCTGCGAAGTTAACCAAGTAATACCTGTGACAGCAGCGGCCACCTAAGGCCTCCCAGGGAGTTCATTTCCCAGGAGGTGAACCTGGAAGGCTTTGGGTAGAAAGCATTTTCCAAGGGTCTGGGTGACAGGCAGGTGCCAGGAGGCAGGAGGTTCTGGGAGAGCATTTGGGGGTGTCAGGGCCTCTGTGATGCCCCGTGTGACTCAGGCAGTCTCAAGTCCCCCATACTGGCACAGAGCTTGGTGCCTCCTCCTGGAGCCTCCTCCCTAAGCTCCACTCAACTCGCCTGACGGGGTCATGTGGCAGTCCCTGAACGCCCTTGGGTGGAGTCCCCCAACATCTCCTTGTGCTCTAGAGCTGGTACCCACAGGGGACGGGGGGATGTGAGCTGACCATCCTGGGGAGCTGGCACCACCTAAGGAAAGCCAATCCCCCACCCCCTGCCCCATCTTGGAGCTCATTCTTGTATTGGGAAGGTCTCTCTCAAGTATTTTGTACAAATCATTTCTCAACAGTCCCAGAATCATGTCACATGCCCAACTGTCAACACACTTGCACATGGACTTGATCGCTAAATCCAATGAATTATCAGGGGGTGGTGACACTGTCCTCACTGAGTGGGACAGGACATACACAAAAATATGCACAGTCCCTCAGATAAAGGGGCCCAAAGAGCTGAGGGCCAAGTGGGAGGGCAGCCTCAGGAATCTGGGGGCAGGGGACAGGCTTGCTCCAGGAGGAGGGATGAATGAGCAACAGCGATACCACTGCTTCTCCACCCGACTTGGTGGCATCCCCAACAACCGGTGTTGTCCCCAGAACATGAGATCCTATCACTTGGCACCCACCACATGGTGCCCAGGAAGGACAGGGGGCCTCAGGGGTCCCCAGGGACAGGGAGGGAGCAGATGACCTGCCACCTTCTCAAAGCTCTGAGGCTCCTCATTCCTGATCCTGCTATGAATACAACGCCGTACACATCTACCACCTAATGTCTGTCACCATGGGAGACACCCAGGGCCTTAAAACTTGCTGGTGATGAAAGCTGGAACATCATGGGTTTGGGGGCAAATACAAAAACATTAGTGTGGTGTTGAAATGTGCAAATCTGCCAGGACTCAGGAGCATTAGATTCTGGGTCGTGGAGAGCAGGTGCAGTCAATTCCCCTGGGGAAAGGTCATCGAGGGTACCTGCTGCATGCTCACCCAGGGACAGCCCCTCCTTAGCTCAGTGCCCGTCCCTTTTTTCCAGACCCCTGGGTCCTCCCAGCAGCCCAGGCAGGGGGTGGGGACTAGGAGGTGGTGCCACAGCCATAGAGGTGCAGCCCCCTTCCCCTGCGACCTTTCTTCACTGCCTTATAGCTTCCAGGTCACCCCTGTCCCCTCCTTCTCTCACCTCCCCTGATAAACCCACCTTTTCTTCCCAGTTTTCAAAAGTGGGGGCCCCAGACTCAGACCTCCCTGCAGCCCACACCTGTGGGATGTTGCCCAATTCATGGCCTTAGATACATCTACACACCAATGGCCTCAAATTCTGCCTTCAGGCAGGCATTCTCCACTGAGCTGCGCTGGGGCATCACGGCCCCTGACCCTTGGAGGGAGGGCCCGGGTTGTGTACATCTAACCCACACTGACTCACTGGCTCAGACGCAGTTACTGAGCACCCAAGATGTGCTGATGTGACTCCAGGCTGTGGGCGAAACTGCTGCTCCAGGGGCCTGAGCTCAGGAAGGAAGACAGAAATCAGCACGTCCACACTGACACATCTGGGGCCACAGCCAGGAGGAAAGGGCCTGGGGCACCTGGTAGCCCTGGGTACAGTGTGTGAGCTCCTGGTCATCCCGTCCAGCTCACTCATGGCTGTGTCAACGCATGGGTCAGGGTCCTCAGTCCATCCTGTGATGGACATTTAAACAAGTTCCCAAGAACAGGACAGGGCCCAGCCTTTTGGGGCCAATGTCAACACTCCAGACTGGCAGTTTCTCTGGAGGAACAGACCTCCAACTCTCAAGGTTCCAGTGGAAAGTATAGGAAGGCAATGACCCAGTGAGCATAAAGGCCGGGAAGAGGGACACTGCCCAGGAGACAGCCAGTGGAGGCCAGTCTGTCTTCTCAACCATGAGTAGACCAGATAAGCCTCCTGCTCCAGTAAATGCCCACTCAGGATGCTTTTTAGGAGCAAACAAAATGTAACGTAATAATTTTTAAGTCTAAAAATTGGCTGTTGAGCACCTCCTACACCAAAATCTCAGGATACGAAATGCTGCTTTGGCGCCATCTGCTGGTGAAAAAGGACCTCTGCGCCTCCTGCCTCTGCCAGTAGACCCTCTAGATGGGAGACCCCGTCAGGCCCGAAAACCCCAAGGCTGAAGCTCCCTCCACCATCCCTGCCATGTTCCGTGTGCACAGCAACCCCCACCATCATGTTCATGCACCAGGTGCTGCGTCAGGTTCAACATCTTTCTGGGAACAGGCCACTATTTTCTGATCCCTATTAATACATGTGACAGCATTTATGTACAAGATAAATTCATTTCAATTTCCTTTTTCAATTAATGGCCTATTATTTGAACCACACTCAGCTAAAAATATTGCTCCAATACCATTAATCTTGAAAAATTAAATTTTCTTCCCTCTGACAGCCCGAGGCCACCAGGCTGTGGCAGGAGGGTGGCTTCTTGGCTGGCAGTGCTGCTCAGCCCTGCCCAGGACCGGGGGTGGGGGGTGGGGGTGGTGCAGGGTCCCTCCAGCAGGATATTCAGAGGCCCCCAGCAAAGACGGTTCCATACTGGGGGTGACACATTGAGGGTGATGAATGGGCACTCCAGGCAGGGCCCAGGGTCACGCAGAGATTCATCGCAAACTACTACCTTCCTGGTCATGAGATGGGATGACAAATGCAAACCTCTCCCTGTGCCAACTATGGGATGAGCTCCACACAGAGTCTGCCACAAGGCTGGCCACTTCTCACCCCCCAGACACAGCTGTCCCAGCCACTCAACTGGACAGTTACCTTGCAGCAAACTGGCTTTCCTCAGGCCACAGGTATGGCTGGACAGGGGAGCGAGTGATGCCCCCACCTTGGCAAGTGGGTCCAGCCTTCCTCCCCAACAGTAGATGCTGTCTCGTCCTGTGGATACCAACACCCACAGCCTTGGGGGCCTCAGACCTGGGTGGTTGGGCAGCTCCCTCTGTCACTTTGTTGAGGCCCTGTACACTGCACTATCTCAGGTTCCAACCACACAGACTGCCACGTCCGCAGCAAACATGCTATTGCTATATTTACAAGGAAAATGCTGCCATTCTAACTGTGAGATCCCATGGATGCTGGATGCACCCTGGTTTCTGCTGTTTTACTTTTGAAACTCCATGCATTGAAGAACAGACGAGGTACACTATCGTTGCTAAGTACTTCAATGTACCAACCGCTGGCGAGATCCTGCAGGGGCCATAGCCTTCTCCCTCGAGAGCCCTAAAACCTCACATCACAGAAGTTGTCCTGTGGCAGACTGTCCCATTAGAAGCTGTCCCACCGTGTGAAAATCTCTAACTCGGGGTGTTGAAAATTACTTCCAAATTTTGCCATCAAATAATTTTTGAGAACCACAACTGTTGGCAAGAACAGTATTTCTTCAGTGAAATGGCTGCGTTATAGGCACACTCGTTTTTCAGGTTTTTGTTTTCCATTGCAAAAGGTGAAATGACATTTGCGATAAGTCTCCAGGGACAAGACAAGACCAAATGGAGCTCTCGGCCCTGATGCACCTCCAACGTCCCGTCACTTCTCCTCTCAGCCAACCAGACATTCTGGCTGGAAGAGAAATGAAATGATTACGTTACTTTGTAATGATATGAGACGCAAAGCAGGTCACGGAGAACTAGCAAGGTGAGAATTTTGAAACATATGGAAAACTTCCATAGGAGGGTGGCAGCTCCTGTGAGGCGACAATTTCTAGGCACATGTGTCAGGCTCCCTCCACCAAGGAGCTGGTAACCCTCCCATCACTCTTTCTGAGGCTTCAGAGAGCACCTGGGCCTTGCCATCGTCCTCTGACCACCTGCACGAGGGCAGGCATCTGTGCAGTAAGTGACGCTGGGCTCTTGGCACAGATGCGCCACAGCTGGGAGCCGGTCCTGGATCCGCCTGAAGGCCCCACCACCTGGGTCTGTGATCCAAGACAGGCCCATCCTGACAACCTTGCTAAGAAACCAGTTCACTGAATTCTCAATTATTCTAGTTTCTATTGCCCTGATTCCTGCTGCTATTTCATTATTTCCTTCCCTTTAGTTGCTTCAGTTTAATTTTCTTTTCCTTAGAGCTTTTTCAAGGTAAGCACTTAATGCTAGAAATTTCTCTCGGAGGTGCACAAAGGGACTGGCAAAGCTTGGAGCAAGACTGTGGCACAGGCAGCTGGGCACAGAAGACCAGGCATAGGGTTAAGTCCTCACCTGTCAGCCCCAGAACCCTAATCCTCCTTCTCATTTCCCGCACACCAGGGCCCCGGCCTCCATCCTGTCCACCTTCTAGCTGCCACGGGGGCCTTGTTTGTGCCAACCAATGAGCAGCCCACCAAGGGCACCTTGAGGAAGCAGCTGAGGTGCCGCCTGAACTGTGCTCCCCCCCCTCCACTGAGTTAAGGGCACCCCCCAAAGGCTGCAGCATGGCTGTAACATTTCAGTGTAGGCAGATGGCAGGATGCTGTGATGGAGAGCAGGCCACCGAAAGAGAAGGGCCGCTTCAGCAGGCACTCCCCTGGGCAGAGGTACTTACCGTGAAATGCTCCTGGGACCTGTAGTTCTCGTCCAGGTAGACACGAGCCCGGTTATATTCCTTCATTGCATCGCTTGACAGCAGTTCTCTGGAAGGAAAAGAGTTCTTTAGTTGAGAGTCATGCAAAAAAAAAGACAAGAGTCATGCAGTACCTCACCACTTACAGGTGTGCTGCCGAGGCCCAGGACACTGGCCTGGACACCATGTATGACATCATCCTGGAGAAACCACCAACCAGGGTGGGAAGAGGAGAGGGGGACAGACAGTGGGGAAAGAGAGAGAGGGAAGAGGGAGAGAGGGAGAGGTGGCAGGAACTGAAACCTAGAAGAGTCTATTGTAGGTGACCTGTCATGTCTGTAAAAGGGCTGGAACAAGAGCCACTTCATTAGAGGTTTGAAAACGCACCAGAATGGTGACAGAAAGCGAGGGCCTGCCCTGCTCATTGGTCTGACCCCCATGACTGCAGGGGAGGGGATGTGGAGAAGGACACAGGCACCAGGTGACAGCCAGCACATTGGTCTGGGTAGGGAGAGGAAAAGCCTGCAAAGGACCAAAATGATTCTCATACCTTGACTCCCAGCAAGAGCAAACCCCAGAGTCTCTACAGGGAGAAAATAAACTTCAGACACGGAACAGCACAGAACATTCATGTCTACCATCACCTCAGAAATAACTGGCATGTGAAGAAGCAACAAAATATGGCCTATAATCTTTTTTAAAAAGCAGTAAAAAAAAAAAAAAAGAAGAAGAAGACCTAGAAGGAACAAAAATGATGGCATTCATTGAACAAACCTTGAAACATCTAATCTAATAAAAGAGCAATATGCAAATTAACCATCACTCTGAGACACCTAAGCCACATCACCAGCCAATCACAGCCACTGTATGCAAATTAACCCAGCCAAAATGGCAGCCAGCAGCCACGGAGCTGGAGCAAACAGGAGGCTTCCATTGCACCAGTGATGGAGTTAAAACTGCCTGCCTAGGCCGGCCGGGCCTCTGCTCAAGGCAATAACGTTTCAATTATAGAAGCCACGGAGCTGAAGCAAACAGGAGGCTTTGTTGCCTGACTAGGCCTCTGCTCAAGGCAACAAAATTTCAATTATAGAAGATAAATAAATCCCAGAAACCTGACTCCAGCCAGCCTTGTTGGGATGTTGGGTCAATGGGAGCTGTGGGCAGCCTGAAAACAGCCCTCAGCTCCTCACCCAGGCTGGCCACACCCCCGTGGGGTGTGGGTTCCCACTGGGGGGCTTGGCCAGCCTGCAAACAGACATCAGCCCCTCACCCAGGCTGGCCAGGCACGCCAGCAGGTGGACATCCCCCGAGGAGTCCCAGACTGTGAGAGGACACAGGCCGGGCTGAGGGCCCCCCCTCCAAGTGCACAAATTTTTGTGCACTGGGCCCCTAGTTTATTATAAATATGATCAAAGGTTTAAAGGAAAACATGAACATAAGGAAAGACAGAGATATGGAAAGCACAAAAGAAACTTCTAGAGCTGAAAAATATATCAGAAATAATTTTACTGCAGGAACCTACGTATAGATTAAAACCTAAAGAAGAAAACATTCTGGAATAAAAAACACAGCACCAAAAACTATCCAGAGGAAAAATGACATGCAAAAGATCACGAGAGCTGAAGGGACCTGTGTGCCCACAAACAGGTGAATGTCAGGAAGTCGGAAGGGCAGGATAAGAAAACAACATTTAGCCCAGCTGATGTGGCTCAGTGGTTGAGCTTCCACCTATGAACCAAGGAGGTCATGGTTCGATTCCCAGTCGGACACATGCCCGGGGTATGGGCTCCAGCCTCAATGTAGGGTGTGCAGAAGGCAGCCACTCAATGATTTTCTCTCATCATTGATGTTTCTATCTCTCTCCCCCTCTCCCTTCCTCTCTGAAATCAACTAAAAACTACATATACATACATACATATACACACACACACACACACACACACACACGCACACATATCTACTCTATAAAAGCAAAATATTAAAATTAACCGTTTCTCCGAGACGGGTAAGCCACGCCCACCAGCCAATCAGAGCGGCTGTATGCAAATTAGCCCAGCCAACATGGCGGCCGCCACTCACGGACCTGAGTAAAGGGCTGTTTCCATTGCGGCAGGAGCGAAAGTGAAGCCTTGCCCCTCAGCTCAGCTCCGATTAAACTGCCTCTAGCGAAAACACAGCTTTGAAACAATGTAACAATCATAGAATCCTCCGGAGCTGAAGGAAAGCCGGGCCTAACCAGTAAAAGTAACAATTGTTTCATTATAGACGCTGCAAGGTGAAGCAGAGGAGGCTTCAGTTAGTTAGAAGGCCGCCTTAAAGGAACAGTGTATCAATTATAGAAGATAACCCCAGGCCTTCAAGGAACAGTATCAATTATAGGAGAAAAAACTCCAGAACCTGCGTCCAGCCAGCCGTGCTGGGACGTTGGGTCAATGGGAGCTGTGGGCAGCCTTAAAGCCCCTCACCCAGGCT
>PVJC01047970.1:0-12706 GCA_004026665.1 Murina feae | reverse complement strand
GAACATCCACAACTGCCATCCCATCTTGGCCTGTTCACTCACAACTGCCCTCCTCTCTTGGCCTCTAACCACCTCTACCTCAGCCCCGCCACCATGGCTTTGTCCAGAAGAATGTCTGGAAGATCTCTTGGAAGGTCTCCCAGTCTAATTAGCATATTACCCTTTTATTAGTATAGATTCCTTCCTCAAGTCACTCTCTCTCCTATAACTCTCAGAACTCAAAGGAAGGGGAGGCAGGGAGGCTTGATGAGTGTAGCGGGCATTGTTGGTTTTGCCTAGTCAGCATCTTTCTCCATTTTTTGGTCACAACAGCCTAATTGTCCTGAGGAGGACCACCACCTTCTCCTGCCCTCAGGAGAGATGACTTCATCCACAGCCGCAACAGGAAGTATGTGACCCATCCCCAGCCACAGTGATTGGTTTAATTTTGGGTAGGTGAGCCAATCAGAGCTGAGACTAGTGAGAGAAAAGCAAAAGCTTTCCTGCTGAGTTTGATCTCTGAGGTTTAAACCTGATTCTCTCAGAGCGTGGTGTAGAGGAAATATGGGTCCCACATAGGCACATCCCTCCCATAGAGGAGGCTGGGGGACCTGATTGTCCAAGTTTAAGGGAAGTCCTTCACCATGGGTCCACTTGATCAAGATTTACACCCTCATCCTTAAAAAGAGATCCCTCCCCAACATTAGATCTATGTGGTTTAGTAATAAAGAGGGAGGACTCTGAAATCAAGTAGACCTGGTCTCCATTTCTGCCTCTTCAGATCACAGGCTGCATGAATTTGGGGAGTGACTTAGCCTCTCACAGCCTCAGTTTTCTCATCTGTAAATTGAGGGGCTATGACTTTTGTCAGTGATTGTTGTGAGAATTTAATGAGGTCATAAGGTAATATGCTTTATCACAGTATCTAGTACATAGAGGATATTCTAAAATGTCATTATTAGCTCAAACAAGAACCAAGAGTAGGTTCCCAGCTCTAGAAGACCATGATTTTTCTATGGGCTTTGGATGAATGCAGCAATAGGTGTGGGGATGGGGAGTTGGTTTCTTCTAGCATTTAGGAAAAAAAAAAAAAAAAGAGATGGAGTGGGGGGGACAGTGAGACAAGAATATAAAACTTTAAGAAATGGCTTAAGACTTAGTCTTCAGAAAACTGCCACTCCCTGACAGTAGCCATTTCATGCTTGACTGTCCACGTTGACAGTCTGGAAGTGGCCAAGCTTTGTAGACGGGCAGATAGTGTGGCTATCACATTATCATGCTATGAATTAACATTTCAACATGAAACTGGTATTGAAATGCAGCTCAAATCAATTCCACCACTCCCTCTTCGGTCCTGCCTTGCAGACACTGCCCTCTGATTCTTACTGAGCAACCCATGAACCCAACCAGCCTCTGCTCAGCCCCAAGTAGTAACTCGAAACAATGGTATGGCTGGTGCCAGTGGCTGGGGCTTTGTGTTGCTGTTGTTTGATTTGTGGCCATTATTATTGGCGTCTTTGTAGACTCCAGTGGGGCTTGAAATCTCACCCCCTTTCATTTCCCCTCTGCTTTGAAGGGAACAGTGCCGGGCAACCCAGCCATGGGGAGACTTTCTTTCTGTATCGTTTTATACTGCATTACAACAGAAGTTGCCTGACTCCAAAGGCTGCCTTTGATTTTAAAGTTCTTGTGCTCTATTTGTGCAAACACATGTTAAATTAGAAATTCATTTGTCACTCCCAGATAATAATGTTCAGAATGGTGCTTCCTGCATGAATCATTATCTTCAGCCTGGAGTTCTACTCATGAATATGCATGAGGGGAGAGAGAGAGAGAGAGAGAGAGAGAGAGAGAGAGAGAGAGAGAGAAGAAAATAGATTTATACAACCTGTTTCCTGGAGGAGCCTTAGAGGGTTCCCCTTAATGTTCTGACTTTGAGCTTCCAGAGACAACCGAGCATCTGCCTCGCAGCCCACAGCTTGTCCAGTGTCTCTGAACACCTGCTCTCTGCTGATGGTGAGTGCCCAGTGACAGTGGGGAGCCAGTGGTCAGGGAAATGCAGCTGCTTGTTCATTCGCGTGCCATGAACTACACAGAGGGTTAGAAGGCGGAGGAAATGGAAGTGGCCTCGCAGTGTCCTTCAGAAACTCCAGCTGGAGAATTGAGAAACCATGAGAGACGATTGCTGGCTCTGCCTCCAGGAAACAGGAATTAGAAACAGAGGTTGAAGAGCGATTAATTTCAAAGAGAGACAAATGCTGTGTGCTGGCTGCAGTGGTGGTGAGTGAAGCAGGCTCTCCCCAACTGAGCAGTTGAACCTCAGATACAGGCAGGACAGGAATGCAGCGCTGTGTCCCAACCGCCCTAGAGTGCCTGTTGGCATGGCCACATCTACATGATGTCTTGCCTTTGGGTCCTTTTCTCAAATTCCAGGCTTCAGTCTGTAACACAAGCCTCGTTTCCTGCCACAGTGGACAGTTCTTCAGAGCATCCCATTCCACTGGTGTGGGAAGGAAACTGATGATTCTGGCAGAAACACAAAGACAAAGGACCAATGTCCACCATTGACTCCCCAGTGAGGCTCTCAATGCCTACCATGAAACAATAGCCTCCATATATGGGTTTTGTTTCTCTGGATAGATATGCAGAATTTTATTACAGGAATTGGATCATATGATTATGGAGACTAAGCAAGTCCCACCATCTGCCATCTTCAAGCTGGAGAACGAGGAACACTGGTGGTGCAATTCTGTCTGAGTCCAAAGGCCTGAGGACCAGGGGAGCTGATGGTGTGTTGGTCCAAGTCTAAAGACCCAAGAACCAGGAGGCCAATCCCCAAGGCTAGAAACAGATGGGTATCCCAGCTCCAGCAGAGAAAGCAAACTTCCTCTTCCGCGGCTGTTTCCTCTATTCAAGCCTTTGATGGGTTGGACGATGCCCACCTTCACTGAAGAGGGTGATCTACTCAGTCCACAGATTCAGACACTAATCTCTTCCAGAAACTCTCACAGACACACCCAGACATAACGTTTTACTAGCTCTCTGGGCATCCCTTAGCCCAGTCAGGTTGACACATAAAACCAACCATCCCAGTGGTTGCTCTGCAGGGGACACCACACAGGCTCAGAACAAGGTCCAGAATCCCATGGTGGAGGCTGGATGGCACATGGGCAGAGACCACTTCTCCTTGGCTTTGAAACCCCTGAACTTTCATGTGCTCAGGCACCACTTTCAGGAAGTGAAGGAGGAGGAGCCTTGGAGAGAGGAGATGAACCACCTGAGTGAGCATTTGACTATACACTGAGATTTCACCACGACTGAGTGAACTTGGGGGGAAAAAATGATGCCAAACCAGCATCTCTCCCACTCCTGTCCCAGGAATTCCCGGCGTGGGGACTTTGAGCACGATGAGCTCACTTATAAAAACACGAGGAAGTTACACAGATCCCTTGCTCATCTGAAGGCTAGAGAGGAAACTCCCCATCTCCTGCAGGCAGGGCTGGTCAGAGGATCCCCCAGCAGGCCAGGCGGGAAGTGGGGCCTGTTGAGGCAAAGCCACTGCTTTTGGCGACGTGTGTGACGCTGACCTGGGGGAGGGGAGAGCTACTGTGCATGGCGTGCAATGGTCTGACTATCTGTACCGGCCTGGAATGTTCTATCTTTGTTTTTTCATTCTTCTACGGCGGTATGGGCACAGGCTAATGGAAGAGCGACAGGAACAGATCATTAAGCTCCAAAATGGAAAGAGGCCCATTGGAAATACCACAGACGGCCCTGGGGGTCCTGGGGGAGCACAGACAAGGAGCACCACATCTGCCAAGCGGAAATGACAGTGCTTGGTGGCAGAAGGGGCATCCTAAATGACACAGGCACTGCATTCTGGTTACTCAAAGTGTGGTCCGGGGCATGGGAGGATCCCCCAGCAGGCCAGGAGCGCCAGCAATGCAGAAGCTCAGGCCCCACCCAGACCTACTGAGTCAGGATCTGCACTTTGACAATCTCCCCAGGAGATTTATGTGCGCATTTAATTTGGGGGAAATGACAAGGCTGGCACTCTACGCTGAGGAGCCTGGAGGTTCTCGGTCCCCTGAAAGCCCTCCGAGACCCCGCTGAAGGCCCACTGGCCCGCCTGCTCAGGGCTCCCAGAGCCTGAACTGTGTCACGATTTTTCCAGGACATAATCAAGCTAAGAGTCCCCCGAGGCACCAATGTGCAAACTGTGGAAATTAGATTTTCCTTTAAATCAACCCTTACAAAGTGTTTAAAATAGACTTAGAAATGCCAGTGAGTCCCACCTGCTGAGGAAAATGAAACAACATCCAGCCAAAGAAGGACTTGTCAGAGGAGGAAAGAGATCCAAACCACATCGACCTGAGAGAGAAGGGAGGTGCGGGGGAGGGAGAGAAGTTAAAGTCAGAATGGAAAAGACAGAGAAGGGGGGGAAAAGGAAAACCACCCAGAGAACTGGTTGGACCCTCTCTGCTTGCTGGCGCCACTGAGAGCCAATCCAGCAATGACACAGGGAGAAGCTGCCCTGGTCCAGGACCCAAGGCTCCTTGTCAGTGGCTTTAACTCAGTTTTAAGGACTTCACCCCATTTCCAGCTGGGGTCCCCACCTCAGCCCAGCAGGCCTCCTTCCGTGCACACCTTGTTCTCTCCCTCCTGCGCCTTAAGCACACTGTGCCGCTGCCTGGCACACCCCTCCTGCCTTACCCAGGGCACCTCCCATGCATTCGTCACGCCCTGATTCCACTACCCGTTCCTGGCTCAGCTGGCCCTGGCAGAATGCTCGGCCGCCCTGTGCATCATCACAGTCCCTGGGACCAGCTCCTCCACAGGACCACTAGCCTCCCCAGCACGGGTTCTTGTTTCCTCGGATGTCTCTTCTGTCAGCCAGTGAGCTCCGAGAAGACAAGAGGCGAGTCTCATTTAATTCTACAACTCTGGCACCTAGTATATGCTTTGTCACAGAGTTGGCACTCAATTTGTGTTGGTAAAGTAGTATATCCTCTGAGATGTCATGAAAGAAAACAGTATCGCAGACTCAAAATTAGTGCAATTTTCCTTAGTGCAAATGGGTAGGAAGCCACAATCTAGAGTCCATGAGACCAATATAACTGAACTGAAAGCATTGCCACTCTTCATTTCTGTGCCAGGGGCAGAAGTCACTAATCCCTCAAGGACATTCTTTCCCACTGAGCTGGAATGTGACCTCAGAATCTTTCTCAACACCACTGTAACCCAGACAGACACTGTCAACTGCCTGAAGTCAGCTTCGGCCACTGCCTGCCTCCCCCCGCTCCCCACCACCGCCACTCAGGGCCCCCAGAGCCTCAGTGGTGTCACCATTCTGCAGGAAGCTTTTTGTTCCTTCCAAACAACCTCCACTCTCACTACCTTGCTTTCTATGGGATGACGATAGACAATACTCAGAAATATTTCCGTCATCCAGACATTCAGAAGAACTAGCAAAATTATGCCTGTTGGGTAAAAATAGTATTTTTATATTCCATAAACATTTATGGGTACACACACACATGTTCCTAATCATTATGGATAACAGTGATTGACTGTTGTGTGAAGTGCTTTCCATACTTTATCTCAACTAATCCTCAAACAGTCTCCTGTGTTGGGCACTCCCGAGACCCCTCATTTACAGATGAGAAAACTAAGTTTCAGAGAAATCGCATGGCTGCTCAAGGTTAGCAAACAGAGTGAATATTTAAAGTCCTATTTGTCGGATGTTCAGGTCAGTGTTCTTAGTGATTATGCTAGATAGAAATCTTCCCGTGGGTAATGGGAAGAAATCTTCAGTGGGAGAAAATGAGTCAATTCCATGGCCTCCGGTTCAAGCTTGTTTTTAATGTGGCTCTTGCCATTGCTGTTGCTAATCATTGATTCATTTTGTCATAAACTTATTGTAAGTGGGCCGCTACCATCTGGCATCCTATCTCCACCTGCCCGGCAGTAGGAGCCCGCACAGCCTGATAATTTAAGCTCCATGGTTCCATGCCATTCAGCTTCTATACAACTAAGCTCCTCAGCAGGAATATCATAGTTTTGTTCTTTCCAGGGAGATTCGGGTGGCTGGGGGAAGAAGCCAGGTCCACAGTACCTGAGCAGAGGCAGAAATCTTGGGTGGGGGATGGCAAGTCTGAGTGAGAATTTGCAGAGAGAAGATTGGGGACTCTGGAGCCTCCCACTGCATTCTGCTAAGTGCATCATTTATTAGGTTACCGAATAGGAAAGCTGATTCCTGTTCCCCTGATGTGCCAGGATGGCAGCCGATCACTCCTTAGGCTCAGCTGATCTTGTACAAAGAGGTAGAATAGCAGAGCAGCTAGGTTCAAATCCAGTTTTGCTCTTTCCTAGCTGTGTGACTGCAGAAAGGTTGACCAACATCTCTGGGCTTCCTGTCTGTCATCTGTGAAACAGGGATGAGGAACTTATAACAACGTAAATAGCTTACAGCAGTTCCTGCCGCACTGAAAACTCGGTGTATTGGTTAGAAATTTGAGCCGTATTGATTGATGCACCAGATTGATAGGATATGTCAGAAGTGCAGTTACTGAAGGATTGATGAGAGCTGACATCTCCAGGGAAAGAAACGGGGGACTCCCTTCTACCTAGACATCTTATGAACATGAGGAGTCTGGGGTCCCTCATCCTCCTCCCTCAGGACACGTCTCCTTCCTGCCCCCTTCCTGTCCTCATCTCCTGTCTTGAATGACAAAGATGGGAAATAAGAACATGTTCAGTCACAGCATAAGATTAGCTTCCATTTTCAATAGCCTGTGATATGCCTGGCATGGGGAACGGCAGTGGTAAGAAACCAGCAGACAGGGAACATTTTGCAGCCCCGTTTGCTGGGGATGAGGAGGAAGTTAAGGACCACTCCCAGGGCCATCAGGGCAAATGGCAGAACCACCAGTTCTGTCTGAGTGCAACTCCCCAACTCCTTTCTGCAGGAAGCTTTTTGTTTCTCCCAAACGACCTCCACCTCTCACTGCCTTACTCTCTACAGGACGAGGATAGACAATACACAGGAAAATATTAGGAAAATGTTTGATATGCAAGAGACTGTGACTTCAAGCATGTAGGGGAGATAGGGAATGGGGGCAGGGGTGAGGTGGAGTCTGTGTTAGGGTGACTAGGTGAAGCCCCCAGAAGGAGGCATTTGGATAAAGATATGACAGGAACAAAGGAGGAAGCATGTGGCTAACGGAGAGAAGGGCTTTCCAGCCTGAGGAAGCAGCATATGCAAAGGCCCTGGGGTGGGATTCTGCCTGGGGGTGGTGTGTTCCAGGAATGCCAGGAAGGCTGTGTGGCTCAGTGGATTGAGCAGGGGGTGTGAGTTGGGGCTGGGCTTCCCTAGGAATGGGAGATGAAGCTGTAGGAGGGCTTTAAGCAGAGAAGAGAAGTGCTGTGACGTTGTAACATCACTCTGGCTGTTTTGTTAAGAATGGACTGCAAGGGGACAGGGGCAGAAGTGGAATGAGCAGTCAGGAGGCCATCGCAGCAATAGGGGTGGCATACAATGGGGCGTGGGGCCGGGGAGGGCTCCATGGAGGTGGTGAGAAAGGATGGATTTTGGAAAATGTGCAGAACACTTTGCAGACCTCAGACACACTATCTTGTTCAATGCTCATGAAGAATCAAACCGGGGGGGCGGGGGGTGGTGGTGGTTATCCTCTCCTGTTTTTAAAACGAAGTGTGCCTGCCCAAGGGCACACTGTGGACGCGAGTCAGACGCAGCCAAGGATGTGGGTCTCCCAAGTCAGTTCTCTAGAGCATTCTCCCTGGTCCAGGGAGCCTTCTCCTACCCTGCAATCAGGAGAGGCTATGGGCTGAGACTGCACTTCGCGAGAACAGTGCTTCCTAAGCCTTCTCGGCCATCGGACCCCCATTTCTGAAGCCAATCAAGACCCGAGAATGAAAAAGTTCCTGGCAGATCCGAGGCCAAAAAAAGAAAGAGAGAGAAGCCCAGAGGATAGACACTGAAAATCCTGTGCCTGTAGACAGGGATCAGTTCCTCAGAATGTTTTCTCCCTTTACTGGAGGTTTCCACTTAAGTGGAAACTTCATTAAAAGTGTGACTCAGTTCAAAGAGAGGCATGGAGGGTGTGACACTGAAAATGTCAGTGTTGGGCTTGGCGACAATTCTAAGAGAAGCCTCCTGAGCCTTCAGACATCTGCATACAGGGTGATGCGCAGGGAGACGTCGGCAGGAAGGAATTGCACCATCAAATACGTTACGACCTATAATGGTAGCAAAACGTTCCCGGCCCTGACACCTTCTGTAGTTGCAGTCACATAGCACGCTGTGTCCCTGCATTTAAACCTGGATAGACAGTCAGTATTCCCAGCCTGTGAGTCCAAAACCAGCCCCAATTCCTATCACCCTAACCTGTTCCCTCAGATGTCTTTCCAACTCAGTTAACACCACTGCCACCCACTCAGTGCCTCAAGCAAAAAAACTTAGCAGTTGTCCTTGATTTCTCTCTCTCCCTCACCCCTAAGATTCCCTGTCTCTCTTAGGTGAGGTCAGATCTGCCTCCAAAACACACCTGTAATCTGTTCCTTTCTCTCTCCCCACCCCCCACACTCCCACCTCATAAGACTCCAGGTGCCACCAGCTCCTGCATGAGCTACTGCTACAGCCTCCCTCCCTCGCCTCACTCCAATCCTCAAGACAGCCAGCAGGAGCTTTTCACAACGTGAAATGTAAACCCAAACTGTGGTCTCACTGCTTCAATGGCTTCCCAGGACTCTCAGAGTAAACTCTTGACATGACTTGTAGGATCTGGTGTGATCTGGCTGCTGACTTCTCTAATCTCTGCTTATGTAGCGATTCTCTCTCCTCCTAACAGCTTCCCAGGCACCTGATCTCTTCTCTGATACTTTAATGCATTAGAAAGCCTCTGGGCTTTGCAGATGCTGTTCCCTCTGCCTAAAATGCTCTTGGACCAGCTATTCTCAAGAATAGTTTGTTTTTCTCATCCTTGAACTCCTATCCAAATATGCTCGCCTCAGAAAAGCTTTCTCCCGTGGGTCTGTCTCGGAGCTTCTCTGCCTCAGCACTATTGACATGTGAGACAGAATCGTTCTCTGTTGTGGGGGCCGCCCTGTGCACTGTGCGATGTTTAACAGCATCCCTGGCTTCTACCCACTAGATCCCTTAGCACTTTCCTCCAAGTTGTGACTATCAAAAACGTCTCAAGACATTGCCAAATGCCCCCTAAGGAGGGGATGGAACAAGTCACCTACAGTGAATAGCATTTCCCATCTGAAGTTTCCCCTGACAGCCATGCTTTATCTCTTTGCTCTTTTGGCTTTTTGTATATACTTAGCATTCTCTGCCATTGACTTTTTGGTATTATTATGTGTTGTCACGGTGCCTCAAGAATGTAATCTCCATGAGTACAAGAACTTTGACAATCTTATTCACAGGTTGAACCCCTAGGACTTAGGAGACTGCCTGGAAGGATGTTCACTAGATATTCAATGAATGAATAAATACCAAGTAATAATTGATATTAATTAAATGCTTACCATGAGCCAAGCCATGTTCTAAGCACTGTTCATGTCTTAGCTCATTTAATGCAGTGAATAGGTAAGTTAATACTTTTATCCCCATTTTTGGGTAAGGAAAAGTTAGATTCAGAGAGATCCATCCAGTCAGGAAGCAAGTGAGGGACAGAATCAGGACTCCAACCCTTGAGTTCTCTTACTAGTAACTGCTGGGCTGTATTGTCTTATCTCCATTGATGAAAATATCAATGACCTCCCAAACTGGAAGCTTTGAATTGGTCTTGACTCTCTTCTGCCTTACTTTCTATCAATCCTTCAGCCCCACTAAATTGGACCACATAAAAGCTACTAGATTCAGCACTCATCTCTGTCCTGTTGCTATTGAATTCATGGAGGACCTCATCAATTCATGGTTGGGACTAGGAACAGCCTCTACCCACTCTTTACACTTCATGGGCACCAGTGTTCACTTCTCCATCAGTTTGGTTCATGCTCTGCTTTAGAAAATGTCTGTTGGTTTCCTGGTACCTACAAGATGAAGTCCAAAATATGTTATGTGGCCGTGGGTGTGTGATTTGATCTCGCTGACCTTCAGTTTTCCATCTATAAGAATGGGAATATGGAAATAACCTTTCAGAGATGTATTTAGGATTCAGTGGGACAAGGTGTGTAATGCGTATAATAGACCAGAGGCCTAGTGCACGACATTTGTGCACTCGGCGGGGTTGGGGACAGGGTCCCTCAGCCTGGCCTGCTGCTCCACCCAGCAATAGATGAAATTCATTTCTCCTTCCAGGGAAGTCTAGGCTGCCCTGTTGACTCATCAACAGAATGACAGTGGAGGTGATACTGCGCCAGTTCTGGACCTAGCCCATTCGAGGCCTGGCAGTTTCCACTTTTGCTCTTAGAAGCAGCCACCATGATATGAAGACACTTGGACTAGATTGCTGAATGATCAAATATTGCCTGAAATGAAAGAAGGAGCAGTGAGGCCCCAGAAACATGAGGAAAGCTTCTCAGACCTCAATCCCAGTCTAGGTAGCCAAAACAGCAGCTGAGTGAGAGGCACCAGCCAATGCCACATGAAGCAGAAGAACAACCCTGCTGAACCTTGCTTCAATTTCAAATCCACAGAGGCATGAAAAATAATAAATCGTGGGCTTAAGCCACTAAGTTTGGGGATTATTTGTTGAAAGGCAATAGATGAAAGAAACTTACTTATTGCTGGTGGCAATGCACAGAGGTACAGCCACTTTGGAAGACAATTTGATGGTTTCTTACAAAACTAAACACAAAATCCAGCAATGGCACTCCTTGGTGTTTATAAAAAGGAATCAAAACTTATATCTATAGAAAAACCTACACATAGATGTTTATAGCAATTTTATTCACAATAGTCCAAATTTTGAAACAACCAAGATGTCCTACAGTAGGTGAATGGATAAATAACCTGTGGAATATCATTTATTGCTAAAAAGAAATGAGCTATCAAGCCATGAAAAGATACTTAAATGAATATATTATTAAGTGAAAGGAACCAACCTGGAAAGGCTACATACTATATGATAACGACTATATGACCTTCTGGAAAAGCAAACCTATGGAGACAGTAAAAAGCTCAGTGGCTGTCCAGGGTTTGAAGGGAGGGAATGATGAATAGACAGAGCACAGAGGATGTTTAGGGCAGAGAAACTGTGTATGATACTATAATGGTGGACCTGTGTTATTATAAATTTGGCTGAACCCACAGAATGTACAACACCGAGGGTGAATCCTAATGCAAACTATGGACTTTGGATGATAACAATGTGTCAGTGTAGGTTCTTCTATCATAACAAATGTACCATTCTGGCGGGGATGTTGATAATGAAGGATGCCAGGCATGTGTGGGGCAGGGGTACATGGGAAATCTCTTTAACTTCTGCTATTTATCTGAACCTAAAATTGGTCTAAAAAATAAAGTCTTAAAAACAAACAAACAAACAAACAAAAGAAACAGGTGGGAATTTGAATATAGGTAGGCCTGATACATAGCGGCAAGCTGGTAAGAAAGGTCACCAAATAGGGAAACGCAGGGTCTTGAGAATGAATTAAGCTTAATAATTGCCCCGGGCTTACCTTCTACCCTCTCAGCCCACTCACTCCCCTTCACCCGCTACACCCCAACCTGTGCTTCTCTCAGGCCTGGTCCTGGCTCTTTCTGGTCCTCTGTCAGCCACCTTTGGGTCTCAAATTTGCTTCTTTTGCAAAACCTTTTTTTTTTTTTTTTGCTATGCCCACAGTTCCAGCATATATCAGAGTGTTACCCTTGTTAGTCTAATGACCTTATATCTCCATTGGGTGATTAATTAATTAATGGAGGGAAGGGAAAGCACTTACAGCAGAATGCAAACTAATTACTGAAGAAGGAATAATGGAAGTAGAAAATTACCATTTGCAGCCATCATAGTAATAACTGACTCTGGCCTGAATCATCAATAGATGCTAAAAGGAGTGGGTGAAAGTCTGATGAAGTATAGGATATTTGCATATCCTCAAAGTATATGTCCTAAAATTATTTGTTAACTATAATGAAAGATGTACAAGTAATTGTATAATGAATAAACAAACCTGGTACACATCATCTCTTTAATCAGGTGATCGAAGTTAACACCAATGGTGATGGAACAAACCCCTGTCGTACACATACTAGGAAGGACACAACATCACTTGTGGAATAAACTGGCAAAAATGTATAACCTGAATCTAATTAGGAGACATTCACAACTTGTCTATAAGTTTGGAATGATTTCAGAATAAAAAGTTGGAAAAATAAAAGAAAATACCAGATATTTGGTGAATGCAATACAATGTGATGTGACTACACATTCGCCAGATAGGCTAAAATGAAAAACAAGACACACCAAGCATTGGTAAGAATGTGAAGCATTTGGAACTCGCTTATGCTATTGGAAGAAGTATAAACTGTTACTATTGGCAGTGTTTGCTAAAGTTGGACAGAGCCGTACCCCATGACTTATGCTGAAGTATCTAATCTAATAAAAGAGTAATATGCAAATTAACTATCACTCTGAGACACCTAAGCCATGACCACCAGCCAAGCCACACCCACCAGCCAATCAGAGCAGCTGTAGCAAATTAACCCAGCCAAGATGGCGGCTGGCAGCCACGGAGCTAGAGCAAACAGGAGGCTTCC
>PVJC01047969.1:0-12693 GCA_004026665.1 Murina feae | reverse complement strand
CCCCGCCGCTTCTTACCCGCTTCCCGGTGCCCTCCAACCCTGCCACCTCTTTCCCATCACGGGTCCTGGGTCCTGTGCTGCCCCGCCCTGCAGCCGCTCTGTGCACTGGGAGGTCCCTCAGCCCGGCCTGTGCCCTCTCACAGTCTGGGACCCCTCGGGGGATGCCCACCTGCTGGCATGCCTGACCAGCCTGGGTGTGGGGCTTTAAGGCTGCCCACAGCTCCCATTGACCCAACGTCCCAGCAAGGCTGGCTGGACACAGGTTTTTGTGATTTATCACCTATAATTGATACTGTTCCTTGAAGGCCTGGGGTCATCTTCTATAATTGATACACTGTTCCTTTAAGGCGGCCTTCTAACTACTAACGAAGCCTCCTCTTTGCTTCACCTCGCAGCGTCTATAATGAAACAATTGTTACTTTTACTGGTTAGGCCGGAGCTGCTCTTTCCTTCAGCTCCGAAGGATTCTATGATTGTTACAATGTTTCAAAAAGCTTTGTTTCGCTAGAGGCAGTTTAATTGGAGCTGAGCTGAAGGGCTCAGCTTCACTTTCGCTCCTGCCGCAATGGAAAGGGCTGTTTACTCAGGTCCGTGAGTGGCGGCCGTCATGTTGGCTGGGCTAATTTGCATACAGCCGCTCTGATTGGCTGGTGGGCGTGGCTTACCCTGTCTCAGAGAAACGGTTAATTTTAATAGTTCGCTTTTATTAGTTTAGATATGCTGTTTACAAGAGAACCATCTCAGAACAAAAGATACACTCAGAATGAAAGTGAATGGATAGAAAAAAATATTCCATGGAAATGAATAAAACAAATAAACAGGAGTAACAACACTTATATCTGACAAATTAGACTTCAAAATAATGGCCATAATAGGAGACAAAAAAAAGATCAAATAAAGATATTGATCTAATATGAGGATATAACCCTTACAAACATACATGTAACCAATACAGGAGCACCCAAATATATTTAAAAACCACTTTTGGTGGAAGCAGAAGATACCTGCTTCCTGGAAGATTGGGTTGCAGAGGTCCAAGGCCAGCCTGCAAACAGTCATTAGCCCTCACCTAGGTTGGTCAGGCACCCCAGCGGAGATGCACACCCTGAAGGAGCTGTGGCCAGCCTTCAAACAGCCATCAGCCTCTCACCCAGGCTGGCCAGGCACTCCAGCAGGACCCCAATCCTGAAGGGGGTGTGGCTATTCTGAAAACAGCCCTCAGCCCCTCACCTAGGCTGGCCAGGCACCCCAGCAGGGACTCCCACCCTGAAGGGACTGTGGCCAGCCTACAAACAGTCATCAGCTCCTCACCCAGGCTGGCCACACCATCATGAGGTGAGGGTCCCCACTGGGGGTTTAGCCAGCCTACACACAGCCATCAGCCCCTCACCTAGGCTAGCCAGGCACTCCAGCAGGACCCCCACCCTGAAGAGGGTGTGGCCATTCTGAAAACAGCACTCAGCCCCTCACCTAGGCTGGCCAGGAACCCCAGCAGGAACCCCACACTGATCTGGGATACTCTTCAGAGCAAACAAGCCAGCCACCATCTATGCACCAGGCCTCTATCCTATATAATAAAATGGTAATATGCAAATTGACCCTAACAGCTGAACGATTAGGAATGACTTATCACTGTGACACACACTGACCACCAGGAGGCAGATGCTCAATGCAGGAGCTTCCCCCTGATGGTCAGTGCACTTCCACAGGGATAGCTCTGCTCAGCCACAAGCCAGGCTGACGGCTGCCAGTACAGCAGTGGTGTGGGAGCATCTCCTGTCTCCTCAGCAGTGCTAAGGATGTCTGACTGCAGCTTAGGCTTGCTCCCTGCTGACAAGTGGACATACCCTGAGGGCTTCCAGGCTGCCAGAGGGATGTCTGACTCCCAGCTTAGGGTCGATCCCCTGGGAGTGGGCCTTAGCCAACTGGTGGACATCTCCTGAGGGGTTCCAGACTGCGAGAGGGCACAGGCGGGACTGAGGGATCCACTCGAGTGCACAAATTTTCATGCACCAGGCCTCTATTCCTATCTAATAAAAGAGTGATATGCAAATTAGTCATCACTCCATGATAAAGATGGCTGCGCCCATAGCCATAAGATGGCAGTGCCCAGTCCACCTCAGCCCTGCAACTGAAGTAGCCAGGCCTGTTAGCCAGGGAGGTGGTACGGGAGGCAGGGGATCTGAGGGGCAGAGCCAGCAATCACAGGGACCTGTGAAGGGGTGGGGCTGGCGATCCAGTGGTATGGGGGTCTTCTGCCCAGGCCTATAGCCTCAAGCAGAGACTACAGGCCTGAGAAGGGGTGGTGCTGGCAACTGTAAAAACCTGAGAAGGGGCAGAGCCAGTGATCACAGGGGTTTGGACATCTTTTGCTCAGGCCTGCAGCCTCGGGCAGAGTGCAGGCCTGGGAAGTGGCGGAGCTGGTGATGGCGGGATTTGGAGAAAAAAAATGAAGGTTCACTGCTGGAGGGCTAAGAAATGACATATCCTGTCCTTGCTGGTTTGGCTCAGTGCATAATGCCTCAGCTGGCTGACTGCTGGGTCTGGGTTCAATTCTGACCAAGGGCATGTATCTAGGTTGCAGGTTCCTCCCTGGCTGAGGCCCAGATAAGGGTTCATGCAAGAGGCAACCATTCGAAGTGATCTCACTTTGATGTTTCTCTCTGTCTTTCCCTTCTCTTCCATAGTTTCTAAAAATCAATGGAAACAGCCTCAGGTGAGGATAAAAAAAAAGAGAGAGAAAGAAAGAAATGTCATATCCTATGAAAAACACATCTTAAAAATGCCTAAAGAAAGTTGTCATTTTTTCATGGTGAATGGACTGGAGTCTGTGTTGATGAAAACACCTTGGTGGCTGTGGTGACTGGTTGTGGCTGCAGCAGGCGGAGTGATGGGACTGGTGGCTTCCCCTGATTAGCCTGGTTGCCTCCCACAAAGGGATGCCAGACTGCAACTTAGGCTTGCTCCCCAAGGGGAGCAGGGAGCAGGACTAAGCCATTAGTAAGACATCCCCTGAGGGCTCACAGTATGTGAGAGGGGAAGGCTGGGCTGAGGAACCCCCCCCTTACAGTGCACAAATTTCACCCACTGGGCCCCTAGCCCTATCTAATGAAAGAGTAATATGAAAATTAGTCATTACTCCATGACAAAGATGGCTGCGCCCATAACCACAAGATGGTGGTGCCCAGTCCTCCTCAGCCCCGCAACTGAAGTAGCCAGGCCTGTTAGCCAGGCAGGTGGTGGGTGAGGCAGAGGGGGGCTGAGGGGCAGAGTCAGCAATCGCAGGGACCTGGGAAGGGGTGGAGCTGGAGATCCAGGGGTTTGGGGGTCTTCTGCCCAGGCCTGCAGCCTCTGGCAGAGACTGCAGGCCTAGGCAGAGACAGAGCCAGTGATTGCAGGGGTTTAGGGGTCTTCTGCCCAGACCTGCAGCCTTGGGCAGAGATTGCAGGCCTGGGCAGGGACAGACACTGCAATCCTAGGGACCTGGGAAGGGGTGAAGCCCATGATCGCAGAGATTTGGGGGTCTTCTGCCCAGACCTGCAGCCTTGGGCAGAAACTACAGGCCTGGGCAGAGGCAGAGCAGCAATCGCCGGGACCTTGGAAGGGGAGGTCCGGTGATCACAGGGGTTTGGGGGTCTTCTGCCCTGGCCTGCATCCTAGGCCAGAGGCTGCAGGCCTAGGTAGGAGTGGAGCTGGGATTGGAGGGGCAGGGGTGGAGCAGGTGATCGGAGTGAACTACAGAGGAAACACCTTTTCTTAATGCTCATTTGCTAAGCTCCCTGTATGCCTCTGGTAATATTCTTAGTAACTTGGGTAGTAAGAATCCAAAAAGGTGATCTAGGGTTTTTCCACCACACTCCTGGAGAAAAAAAATGAAGATCCACTGCTGGAGGGCTAAGAAATGTCATATCCTGCCCTAGCTGGTTTGGCTCAGTGCATAATGCCTCAGCCTGCTGACTTGCAGGTGTTGTAATGTACCCGCAAATCACACAAACACACCTCAAGAAATCGAATTAGGAGTCATATTTATTGCAAATCCGGGACTGCGAGGGGGCAATGCACCTCAAATCTCACAGTGTATCGATTACATCTTTGGGTTTGGAATGAGGAACCTGGTTTGCAAAGAGCAGTTATAGAAGCAGAATTGAGCATGTTAGTTAAATTATAGTTTTGGGTTTCTAGATCACTGAATCAAAGGACACACATTGCTTAGAGCCATGGGTCTTGTGACCCCTGAGTTGACAGGATGCATTATCTGGAACCATCGAACCTTATAGCCACTGAGTCAACTGGAATGCGTTATCTGTAGCCATTGAGGTATTTTAGGGTGATTGTGCTGCCCTGGTTCTCAGGGTGGATCACAGAAGAATGTGATTTCTAAAACTAGTAGATCACAATCAATGGGATATTCACATTACAATCAATAGGGTATTCAATCAAATACAGTTCAGAAAATCAAAATAACTTTTCTATTCTTTTAGCAAGCAAATGACAGAAGCCAAACAGCAGGGTTAGAACCAAACTACAATTTCTACCTGAAATGATTGCTACCACACTTCCCAGGGTCTGGGTTCAATTGTGACCAAGGGCATGTACCTAGTTTGCAGGCTCCTCCCTGGCTGAGGCCCAGGTAAGGGCTCATGCAAGAGGCAACCAATCGAAGTGTTCTTCTCACTTTGATGTTTCTCTCTTTCTTTCCCTTCTCTTCCACAGTCTCTAAAAATCAATGGAAACATAGCCTCAGGTGAGGATAAAAAAAAAGAGAAAGAAAGAAATGTCATATCCTATGAAAGACACATCTTGAAAATGCCTAAAGAAAGTTGTCATTTCTTCATGGTGAAGAGACTGGAGTCCGTGTTGATGAATACACCTTGGTGGCTGTGGTGACTGGCAGTGGCTACAGCGGCGGGGTGATGGGGCTGCTGGCTTCCCCTGATTAGCCTCATTGCCTCCCACAAAGGGAGGCCAGACTGCAACTTAGGCCCGCTCCCCAAGGGGAGCAGAGAGCGGGCCTAAGCCATCAGTAGGACATCCCCTGAGGGCTCCCAATATGTGAACGAAGGCATGCTGGGCTGAGAACCCTTCCCCCAGTGCATGAATTTTGTGCACTGGGCCCCTAGTGTTAATAATAAAAGTCCAGTTACTTAAGAGAAGACTGACTGTGCTCTCTATTAGAAAAAGGGGCCAGTTGCCCTTCTTCCTGTAAAATAGAGAAGACACATGTTATCTCTAAGGGAAAAATGTATCAGTTTAAATCCAAGCTGCTAGAGACTAAGAAGGGGCTGCTGGGCCTGCTCCCTCCTCCCCCTGCCTTTTCTCCAGCCTCATATGCTTATAAATAATTTCCCAAAGTCTTTAGTAACTTAAATACTTTGGAGCATTGCTGGGTTAAATGATAAACATCTAAATATTTTAAAATAACATAAAATACTGAAACATTGATTGTTAGACACGTTTTAATTCACCTGCTCTTAGTTTCTATTAAAGACGGTCTCTTTTATTTTGTTGAAGCTATATTTTCTGGAAAATAAAAGTGCATTTAAGGTGTATTCATAAATGTTAATCTAAGAAATGCTGGCTATTTACTTTTGGGTTATCGTTGAAAAAATTAAGGTTTAAAGAAAAAAGAAATAAAAGGTCTGTACCAGTTGCTGAAAGTATGACAGAAAGAAAGAATATTAGAGTAGAAATACTTAATAGAAGGTCTGAGGCATGGTTATGAATCTTGAAGGAAAAAGAAGGTGATTTCTAAAGGTGGTTATTTCTGAAAGCCGTAAGAATGTTTCTGAAAGTTGTAAGAATGTCTGTGGAAGTTATAGGAAGTTTGTAGAAAGAAATGTTTAAAAAAATTGATTAAATGGCACAGGCTTCGTATGCCCTGCATCATCAAAGTGCCTCTGCCTTGCACAAGGACTTTCATATTTCCTGAGAGCAGGCTCGCCAAATTGTCAAGCAATGCCCTCAGTGTGTTATCCACCTCCGTGTGCCAGCATTAGGGGTAAATTCCTGAGCACTTAAACCTAATGAAATCTGGCAGATAGATGTCACTCATGTACCTGAATTTTGCAGATTTCGGTGGATACATGTCTCTATAGACACATGCTTGTGCTTTATTTTCACTACTCCCCAAACAAGGGAAAGAGCAAAGCATGTAATTAATCACTGCCTAGCTGCTTTTTCAGTCATGTGACGGCCCCTAGAAATAAAAATAAACAATGGACCTGCTTATACTAGCTCCTCTTTTCAGCAGTTTTGCACACAATACCAAATGATGCATAAAACAGGAATTCCCTATAATTTCCTGGAACAGGCAATTGTAGAAACAGCTAATGGAACCTTAAAGATTCAGTTGCAGAAGCAAAAGAGGAGAGATGGGTATTATCCTACTCCACAGAATCAGTTAAATAATGCCCTTTATACTTTAAATTTTTAAAAATGTGACAATGAGGGTAGTACAGCAGCCAAGAGGCATCAAGCTCCTGGTGCCGTGGTATCTGAAGGTATGGCGTGATGTAAGGATTTACAAGTAGGGAAGTGGAGAGGGCTGGATCCAGTAATGATGTGGGGAAGAGGCCACTTTTGTATCTTTCCAGAAGGCCCCTAAAATTTTTAAAACTACTATTCATTGTAACAATAGGGAGAGTGGAAATATCAGTCCAACCTTTCATTCATGAGTAAATCCCACCAACTAGATTAGTTCTGTTTCACAAATGCACGCCCACATAAAACAGACAACAAAGATAAAGATCAGTTCTTGGAAACATACAAACAGTAGAATTTAAGATAGTGATATCCTGGAGGAGTAACATCATGGAGATATGCTGCATTTTTAAAGTATGAACAACTTCAATCCAAAAGGTTATTTGAAGGTCAGATAGAGATGTCACTGGAACAGGCATCAGATCAGCACTATTACTCTATATGTAAGCATTTTAGCAAACTTCCTTAACAAATCTTGAGTTCTGGTTGATTTCCAAAATATTCTAGGGGGTGTTGGAATATCTCATCTGCAGAAAGAGTGAACAGTAGGGAATTATGGTCTTCCACATATCCCCATACACATCAATTTCTGATTCATTGGCTACATCATGTAATGTAACCAGAGAAGAGAGCAAAGTATAAGCAAACTCCTATCCACGCAAATGTCTGTTTATTTTAAAATCTACTAGTAACCCAAGGAGTCTGCTGTGGTTTTATACTGTCTAGTAATTTTTCTAACCAGTTTATTCCCATAAAGTTGATTTCTTCTGGACTTGCAAAAAATTTTTCTGTATTGTACATTTTAACAAAGCCTAAAGTCCATGGGTAATAACTGGAGATCTAAAATATTTTTTACCTCTGAAACTTATAAGTCTGGCCTTATAAACATATCCAAAGACAGTTTTGACAATAATTTGAATGTCCAGAATTAATAACATTTTTATACTGCCATGACACGTGTGTGTGTGTGGGGGGGTGTATATGTAAGCAAAATTTCAAGTAAAAATATTTTTATCTTGAATGGAAAACTCTAATATTTTTCTTTTTAACCAATGTTCCTTTATTTTAGGAAGAGAGGGGGGAAAAGACTAAAATCAATATAACATAGTGACTAAAAGCACAGATTATGAATTGAATTTGGATCTCAACTTGGCTACCACTTTTGATATTTAGGGTAAATTTCTTAAATATCAATATGCCTACCTCTACCATGGACACAAAAATAACCTACCTTATAGGATTGTTGAGAGCATTAAAAGATACAATGTGTGGAAAGCACTTAACACAGTGACTGTAACATAGCAGGCAATTTTAACACTGATCTCATTGATCAAATGTCTACCTTAAAAATAGCAATTAGGGAAAAAAATCACATTCCTTCATTAGCTTCTTATGGAATCATTAAGAGAATCAACTCAAATGGTTGAAGAGAATATTCGAAAAATTTTAAGTGACTTGAAAGCACCCTGGAACTTCTTACACTTCACATAATAAGGAAACCAGAATGACAGAGAACAACTTTTTAACTATCCTTCACCGTAACTCATGAGAAGATATTTATTCTCAAACAATTAGCTACTATTTTAGGCTGTGTTAAAATCAAGTCATGTAACATTTCCATGCAGCCCAGATTACTACATTGTTAGGAGGACAAATAATGCAATTAAAAACTAAATTCATCTATAAAAGGATAATCAAAATACCGATGAGTCTAGAAACTCTCGATATGCCTAAAAATGCTGACTTTCCTCTAAAAATTATTCTGTTCTCCCACAGTGACAAAACACCTAATTTTAGCTGAACATCTGACCACCAAAAATAAGATTTTCCTTACAAGTAGATTTGGTTAAGTGACCTGGTTCTTCAATAAAACATAAGCAGAGGTTTCTTGAGGCAACTTCTGAAACTTTTCTTAAAAGTTAGCTGATGCATAATTTTCTCCTTTTTCTTCTTTGTCCTTTTCTTTTTTTATTAAATTTATTTGGGTGACATTGGTTAATAAAATATAGGCTTCAAGTGTACAATTCTATGATACATCATCTGAATAATGCATTGTGAGTTTACCACTAAGTCAAATCTTCCATCACCATATAGTTGACCCTCTTTACCCTTTACCAACCCCTACCCCTCTTTCTTCTGATGCCCACACTATTGACTGTGTCTATAAGGTTTTTTTTCTTATTTTCTCATTTATTGTGTTCAGTTTTATAACCCACATATGAATGATATCATTTGGTTCTTGACATTTCTGTCTAATTTATTTTGCTTAGCATAAGATTCCCAAAATACATCCATGGTGTTGCAAATGGCAGTATTTTATCTATTCTTATGGATGTGTAGTATTTCACTGCATATAAGTAACACATATTCTTTATCCAATCATCTACTGAAGGATTCTTTGGTTATTTGTCCTTTTCTTACATAGTTGAAGGAAGAACATGATGCCTAGAGGGGATGCAGGCACTTTGGACCATGATATTTTGTAATGGGGGCTACCAAAGGAAAATAATAAACTAGAAGTCTTGAGTACTAAATGTTTTGAAAAGCAAAGCAACTAAAACATACTTGATCTATCTACCTACAAATTTTTACATAAGAAAAGTAATAACTTTTTTACTTTCAAATTTACTATATTTTTTCTCCCTTTCTATCCCATCATTCAGCTTTTCATCTGTTTCAGTCACTGACGCCAGGTCAGAAGACAACACTTCAAGCTTCAAGGAAATTTGGGGAGAGAGTAAGTTGTGAGGGGAACTAGCACTCTAGCTTCTTTTATGGGTCATGGTAGAAGGCAGTAGCCTTCAGGAAGTAGCTCTGCCTGAGAAAGCAGTCCTGGGCAAAAGGACTTACAAGATTAGATCATGGCTACTCCTATTTCTGCTCCCATCTAGCCTCCCAGTTTTTGATTGCTTAACTTTCAGTTGTCAAAGCCTTCCAGTTCAGCATCCCCCATAGCACAACCTCTCAAGGGCCCATGCCAGCTCCCTGTCTACCTGCCAGGGAGTCCATAGGTCTCAGTGTTAGCAGTAAAGGCAGGCAGAAAGCAAGTACTACACACCCAGTCTTTAGTCAAAAGTGTTTCATTTCCAGGAACAAGCCATGGCTTACTGGACCCTAGGGTGAGCCAAGCTTCAGCCTGCTGCCCCCATCACTGGTAGATTAATAGAAAACGATATCTATCTAGGGCAGCCTGCCTTCCCAGGAATCCTGGGTGAAAGCAGATATGGCTAAGATACATTAAGATGTTTTCTGAAATTGTCTCTCAGTCTCCCAACAATTGTCCACCCCATTTGCTTTTTAAGCTCTGTAACCTTTTTCTGGAAGTCAACTTTTGACCTTGCCTCATTATACTTGGCTGGGTTTGAGTCTTCTCTGATGAGAGAGTAAATCTACTTGTTCCTTCACCTCTGGCTTTAAGATTCCCTCCCAGTTTTTAATCCCACAATCCTTAGCCCTCTCTGGGCAAAGCAGCTTTTTGGGAATTGGTTCTTGTACTGTCTTTATGTCATTTCCCAAAATTAAACTTCTGCAAAAGAGTTGGAAAGGAAGAAAAGAATTATCATGCAGGCACAGGGAGGGGGATAAAGAAGAGCTTGGTAGATTATCTCCCTTCCAGAATCACCAACAAAGTATAGGCTCAAAAACATGCAGGAGAAAAAGAAAGGAGTCAGTGTTGCGGTAGTTGCAGTAGAAGGAGCCAAGCTGCCCAGAATGTATCCTGTGGAGGCTGCAAAAAGTAGATAAGGACAGCCCCAGAGAAAGTGGCATAGAAAGAAAGCAGAGTGAGGGGACTACAGATATCTCAGCAGAATCCAAGAGAGAGAAGGGGTTTGATAGCCAGCCACCTTGGGAGCTTGCTTATCAAAGCCTATAAAATGACTGAGCCAGAGACCCCTTTACCATACTTCAGTGATGTTTTATCTCCCTCCAACAGCCTGTAAATCTGCCCATTAAAGAAATGAATCTGGGCAAATAGATAATTAAGGAGAATGGGAGACTGCCAGGTCCTGTGGAGAGTGGGGATTGGAAGGTGCAAAGGGAGCTGATCCTGAAATGAATGAATAATCAGGAAAATTTAAATAATGGTTTAAGGGGATAAAGAACTAGAGAGACTCCTACCTTGTATGGGAGCTAGGGAAAAAGAACTGTGAAGTCTTAGTTTCTGGGACCTAGAATGGTAAAGCTGCTTAATATGTAGTTTAGTGGAGTAATTCTCAAACCATGGTTCCCTGATGAGAAAGGGGGTTAGGTAATAATATCATCTAGCAACTTATAGATATACAAATCCTAGTGCCTCACTCTAACCCTACTGTATAAGAAACAGGTTGGGACCCAGCAACCTGATTCTGAAGCTAGCTCAAGTTTGAGAACCAATAGCTTAGTGAAAGTGAATGCTAATTAGTATAAAGTGTTACCTATGGTCTAATCTTTTTTCTCCATAGGATTTAAATCTTAGGACTGTTAACACACACACACACACACACACATACACAAAGTTACTATTATTTTGGTACTTACCACTGAACCTTATAACTGTCTCAAATAAAAAAAAGGAACTTAGAAGAATGTAATTTACCTAGATTAACATGAGCTGAATTCAGGACTTAAAATGATTCTATATGATAAAGAGTTAAAATGTATTTTGCAAAGTGCCATAACAGAAGTTATGTAATGTGGACATATGGAGACATACTAGTATGTCATTTTAATTCATGGAATATAGTTCAAAATGCAGACTGAATGATGTGGAAGAGTTTCAGAAAATGAGATGGCTATCTATGCTGTAACCTCCTACCTTAGTTTCATAGATTTAACTACAAAACTTATGAAGTTATCTTGAACTTTAAAAATATGATATTTTATGTAATGTCATTGGGTCATCACTAATACACCAACATGATGTACTGAGCTAAGTTAATTAAATGATTATGTTGGTTAAAAAGATACAAATTAATTGAAAGTTTATACTTGTTAACAACAGAAAACACAAGTCATAGCCAACATATGAATGGCCAAAAACTACAAGCATTTCCCTTAAGATTAGGAACAAGACAGGGATATCTGCTTTCTTTCTTTCTTTCTTTCTTTCTTTCTTTCTTTCTTTCTTTCTTTCTTTCTTTCTTTCATTCTTTCTATCTTTCTTTCTTTCTCTTTCTTTCTTTCTTTCTTTCTTTCTTTCTTTCTCTCTCTCTCTTTCTTTCTTTCTTTCTTTCTTTCTTTCTTTCTTTCTTTCTTTCTTTTGTTAATCCTCACCTGAAAATATTTTTTCATTTATTTTTAGAGACAGTGGAAGGGAGAGGGAAGATAGAGAGAAAAACATTGATGTGAGAGAGACACATCAATTGGTTGCCTCCCACATGTGCCTAGGGCTGGGGATTGAGCCTGCAACCAAGGCACATGCCCTTGACTGGGATCAATCCCAGGACTCCAGTTGGCAGGCCAATGTTCTATCCACACAACCAAACTGCCTAAGGCTGCTTTTACCACTCTTTTTCAACATAGTACTAGAAATACTAGTCACAGAAATCAGACAAGAAGAAGAAATAGGAGAAACAAGATGGCGGCATAGGGTAGACACCATATATGCAGCTGTGAACAACTATTTCAGAAAAACCACGAAAAGAACACACGGACACCACTCACACCCACAGGACGGCTGGCTGAGTGAAAATCCTACAACTAGAGAAGAGTCTGAGACTCAGAGGAGCAGCGGAAGCAAAGTACAAAGGTACGGAGGCACACGCACGGGCTCGGGGAAAGGCTGGTACCGGAGGTCGCGGTTCTTTTCCAAAACAGAGAGAGCCACAGGATCCCAGCGGCTCTGAACTCCAGTTCCAGGCGAGTTTCTGAGGTCCCACAGACACCCAGAGAAGGGGGACTGACTGGCACCTGGAGGAAATCCAGAGTGGGTTTCTCTCAGAGTTGCTTACAGCAATTACGCGGGACTCAGAGACCTGGTGTCTCTCAGCGCAGGGCTGAGAATCGCCATAGCTATTTGCTCCGCTCCGCCCGGTGAACTCCCCGAGGCCCCGCCCCTCCCAAGTGCGTCAGAGGCTTCTGCAGCAACACCTCCTTAAAGATACAGGAGCAAGCCTCACCCAGTGGCCAGAGAGGGACTAACCTAAACAAAACAGATCCACAAGGAACACACTCGGGGCAGATGCAGTGAGCATAAAAGCTCCACTGAAACAACTCTTGCCCCATAAGGGTGTC
>PVJC01047968.1:0-12713 GCA_004026665.1 Murina feae | reverse complement strand
TAGCTCTCCTTCCTTTGACCATAGATGCCATTCACTATGGGCTCTACATTTTTTTGAAAGGTATAAAAACAGATAGGTGGTTTCTCAGTGAAGAGGAAACCTGAGGTTTTGGAGTGGGGAACTTCTGCGCCAAGGGTTAGTGGTAAAAAAGGCTTTTAAGCAGCATGCCTAGCCCAAGACATACATATACCATGGCAGGCATCATACTCAAAAAGCCTTTTTCATGTTCTCTTAAACATGAAGATCTCTGGCCTTCAGGTGAGTGATATGCACCACAATGTAAATGGTGCCCCTTGGAGTTGTGTTACCTCAAGGTACTAAAGATGACTTATAGCCCAGCACCAAAGGAGTTTTTAGACTTTGCCTAGTTCAATCCTGTGATTTTGCACATGAATTTTCTTTTTGGTAAAACTCACCCTAGGATCTTTTCCCATAGATTTTTAGAGGGAGTGGATGGAGGAGAGGGGAACATCAATGTGAGAGAAATGTATCAATTGGTTGCTTCCCCCACCAGGGTCAGTGATTTAATGTGCAGCCTAGGTACATGCTCTTGACTGAGAATCAAACCCGCCACCCTTTGGTGCACAGGCTGATGCTCTAACCATTGAGAAACACCAGTCAGAAACATATTAATTTAAAAAATCAAAATAATAGAAATGACTTTCGCAAGGCCACATACATGATGGCAGAATTTGGACCAGAAGCCAGTCTTCTTAAATTCCACTGATTGCCTTCACCAGTGTACATGCCAGTCCTCTACATGTGTTAGAACCATGAGGCCAGCTCCTCAGAGGGAAATAAAGTTCCATGAATGGCACTAAAGTATTTTCAGTCTTCGTTTGTGTTTTGAAGGGTGAGAAGCAATATGAGGAAACTGTTAGAAAAGCTGGGGTACTCAGAGGGCTAAGGAAAACCAATTGGATTAACTCAGTAAGATTTAGGCCCAGGTGAATGCTGGAGCCTTTGCTAAGGATCAAGGCAATGGAAAAATAGGCTTGAAAACTTAATAGGAAGAATGTGAACATTTAAAAAATCTACCTCTTTGCTCAAGCTCTAAAACCATCTTCAGTGCTGGTGAATAAAACCCAAACACTGGCAGATTTTCTTCTTATCACAGTCAGACTTGAGCACCTGAGATAACTTAATATACTGAAATAATGCAATTAAGCAGACTCCTCAGACCCATCTTCCAGTCTCACTCACTTTAGTGAATATAAATTGGGTGACATCATGAAAAACAGCATTCTTCTTGTGAGTGAATGCAGATTACAAGAAAAATGATCACATGAATTAACTTTGGCAAGCAAAGAGAAAGTATTAAATTTGGCCTTTATGAAAATGGTTAGTACTTACACAAATGATAGGGCTTATTCAATACTGTGTGTGTATGTGTGTGTGTGTGCATGCTTTCATGCATATGTCCATGTATGTGAGTCTTACCAGCATCCTTTTATTTCTAAGTTACAGATATACAGATGTATGTACTCAAAGCAACCTTATTTTTCCTAAGCCCCTTGTTCTACAGACAGTGAACACTGAGAATGAGAACTGGTCAGTGACTTGTCTGAAGTCATGCAATGTATCAATGACAAAACCTGGGCTAGGACATAAGTCTCCTGACTCCCAGTCCTGTATTCTCCCCTCCCTGCCCTTACTTAGCACTGGACTGATGTGAATGGGACACTCCTCCCAGGAGCTAACATGGTCAACCTTGGGCATACCTCAATAAATAGTTCTCTCATTTCTTTGATTTAACCAGGCTTTTGCCTATTGTCTTTGAAACAATGTTTTATACCATAATAACAGAAATTATCTGGAGTGGTCTATATTAAGCTGCAAAAGCCTCTACTGCTCTGGAGACAAATCCCTGGTGAGGCAGAAAGGTGGGCAGGAGAGCAGTGTGCATACTGCCACAAGATGCTATGTGGAGTATCCCCAAATTTGAAGGCATATGATCCTTTGAAGTAGGTGACAGTGTAAAAAGGGAGTTTGCTGTGATCATTGTGATTGATTGATTAAGAAACAGTTATTGTCATGCTTATATCAT
Organism: Murina feae; assembly: GCA_004026665.1. Taxonomy (NCBI): domain Eukaryota; kingdom Metazoa; phylum Chordata; class Mammalia; order Chiroptera; family Vespertilionidae; genus Murina; species Murina feae. The sequence goes on along the minus strand of PVJC01047968.1, from coordinate 10,666 downwards.
GGTATAGTGGAAGAACACAGCCTTTATCACCTGAAAGTTCAAATTCTACCTAGACTATCTCAGACAAATCATCCCAACTCTCTGAGCCTTCATTTCATCATTTATTAAATATAAAGAGTAACACTATCTACCTTCTAGGGTTGTTGTGAGGACTTTAGGTAAAATAATACATGTTAAGTGCCTATACATTTTCTAGTATAAGCATGAGTGTGGAATAAATGTTATATACTCTGGAATAGAGAGAGGAAAATTCAGGTACTGACAATAGGGAAAGTACAGCCTAAAAAGGGAGATAAGCCATGTACTTAAATGACTATCATACAGTTTATAGTTTTGATCTCTTTATCTCTGTAGAAGCCTGGTGCACAAAAATTTGTGCACTCGGGGGGGGGGGGCGTTAGGGGGTCCCTCAGCTCGACCTGTGCCCTCTCACAGTCTGGGACCCCTCAAAGGATGTCCACCTGCTGGCGTGCCTGGCCAGCCTGGGTGGGGCTGATGGCCATTTCAGGCTGCCTACCGCCCCATCAGAGTTTGGGTCCATACTGGGGTGCTTGGCTGGAAGCAGGTATCTGGGGTTTGTTTATCTTCTATAATTGAAACTTTGTAGCCTTGAGTAGAGCTCAGGGCCCTGCAGGGCCCTGGCTTCCTCCATTGCCCGGAGCAACTCCAGCTCCATGGCTGCTGCCATCTTAGTTGAGTTAATTTGCATATTTGCTCCTGATTGGTTGGTGGGTGTGGCTTGTGACTGTAACGGAGTGAGGGTTAATTTGCATATTACTCTTTTATTAGATTAGATAAGTGGCAGTCACTGATAATTACCTATTTAATAGGTAATTTTTATTTTATTTTATTATTTTTTTAATTTTGTTTTATTGCTTAAAGTATTACAATGAATGATAGATAGGTATCCATTTTTTCCCTTGACCTTCCCCCCTCCTCCTCTGCCCCCCACAGTGTCTTGTGTCCATTGATTATGCTCATATGCATACATACAAGTTTTTCAGTTGATCTCTTAACTCCCCTCCCAAACCTCCCCAACCTTCCAGCTGTAGGTTGACAGTCTGTTCAATGCTGTTCTGCCTCTATATCTGTTTATGATTATCAATTTATAATGGTCTTTATTATCCATAAATAAGTGAGATCATGTGGTATTTTTCTTTTGTTGACTGGCTTATTTCGCTTAACATAATGCTCTCCAGTTCCATCCATGCTGTTGCAAATGGTAAGAATTCCTTCTTTTTTTACAGCAGCATAGTATTCCATTGTGTAGATATACCACTGTTTTCTAATCCATTCATCTGATGATGGGCACTTAGGCTGTTTCCAAATCTGAGCTATGGTAAATTGTGCTGCTATGAACATAAGGATGCATATATCCTTTCTGATTGGTGTTTCTGGTTTCTTGGGATATATTCCCAGAAGTGGGATCGCAGGGTCAAATGGGAGTTCTATTTTCAATTTTTTGAAGAAATGCCACACTGTCTTGCATAGTGGTTGCACCAGTCTGCATTGCCACCAGCAATGCAGAAAGGTTCCTTTTTCTCCACAGCCTCTCCAGCACTTGTCGTTTGTTGATTTGTTGATGGCAGCCATTCTGACAGGTGTGAGATGATACCTCATTGTTGTTTTGATTTGCATCTCTCCTATAATTAGTGACTTTGAGCATGTTTTCATATGTCTTTTAGCCTTCTGTATGTCTTCTTTTGAAGTGTCTATTTAGGTCCATTGCCCATTTTTTGATTGCATTGTTTATCTTCCTTTTGTTAAGTTGTATGTGTTCCCTGTAAATATTGGATATTAACCCCTTATTGGTGATATTATTGGCAAATATGTTCTCCCATGCAGTGGGCTTTCTTGTTGTTTTGTTGATGGTTTCCTTTGCTGTGCAAAAGCTTTTTATTTTGATTGAGTCCCATTTGTTTATTTTCTCTTTAGCTTCCGTTGCCCTAGGAGTAGTATCAGTGAAGAAATTCCTTTGGCACATGCTTGCGATTTCCCTGCCTGTGTATTCCTCTAGTATTTTTATGGTTTTCCGTCTTATGTTTAAGTCTTTTATCCATTTTGAGTTTATTTTTGTGTACGGTGTGAGTTGGTGGTCCAGTTTCATCTTTTTGCATGTATCTGTCCAATTTTACCAGCACCATTTATTGAAGAGACTGTCTTGACTCCATTGTACACTTTTGCCTCCTTCATCGAATATTAATTGGCCATAGTGGTTTGGGTCAGTTTCTGGGTTCTCTATCCTATTCCATTGATCTATATGTCTATTCTTGTGCCAGTACCAAGCTGTCTTAGAAACAGTGGCTTTGCAATACAGCTTGATATCTGGTATTGCGATCCCACCTACTTTGTTCTTCTTTCTCAGGATTGCTGCAGCTATTCGAGGTCTTTTTTTTATTCCAGATGAACTTTTGGAGTGTTCGTTCCAGGTCTGTGAAATATGCTGTTGGTATTTTAATGGGGATCGCATTGAATCTATAGATTGCTTTGAGAAATATAGACATTTTGATGATATTGATCCTACCAATCCATGAACACGGTATGTTCTTCCATCTGTTTATGTCTTCCTCTATCTCTTTTTTCAGTGTCCTGTAGTTTTTCTCATATAGGTCTTTTACGACCTTAGTTAAGTTTATTCCTAGATATCTTAATTTTTTTGGTGCAATAGTAAATGGGATTTTTTTTAAATCTCTCTTTCTGTAAGTTCACTATTAGTCTAAAGAAGTGCCATAGATTTCTTGGCATTAATTTTGTATCCTGCAACATTGCCGAATTCATTTATTAAGTCTAATAATTTTTTATGGAGTCTTTAGGGTTTTCTATGAACAGTATCATGTCATCTGCAAATAAGGACAGTTTTACTTCTTCTTTTCCAATTTGGATGCCTTTTATTTCTTCTTCTTATCTGATCGCAATGGCTAGTACTTCCAGTACTATGTTGAACAGGAGTGGTGAAAGGGGGCATTCCTGTCTTGTTCCTCTTCTTAGGGGAAATGATTTTAGTTTTTGCTCATTAAGTATGATGTTGGCTGTGGGTTTGTCATATATGGCTTTTATTATGTTGAGGAATGATCCTTCTATTCCCACCTTGCTGAGAGTTTTTATCAAGAAAGGGCTCTGTGGCTGCAGCCATCTTAGTTGAGTTAATTTGCATATTGGCTTCTGATTGGTTTGTGGGTGTGGCTTGTGGGTGTGGCTTGTGGCTGTAACAGAGTGAGGGTCAATTTGCATATTACTCTTTTATTAGATTAGATAAGTGACAGTCACTGATAATTACCTATTTAATAGGTGATTTTTAAATTTCTTCTGTACTAAAAAACACACACTGATTTTATTTGGTGCTGTGATATTCCCAGTTAAAATTTTAGATTTCATATATATATATATATATATATATATATATATATATATATATAAAATTTATTGTCTAAAGTTTTACATATGTCTCCTTTTCCCCTGATAGACCCCTCCTCCCAGCCATTCCTACCCTGGGCAAACACCCACCACCCCACTGTGTGTCCATTGGCTATGCTAATATGCATGCATACAAGTTCTTTTGTTGCTCTCTAACCCTGCCATCTCCCCTGCCATTTGTCTCTAGATCTATTTTTGTTCATCAAATTATTTTGATCATTATATCCCACATGTGAGTGAGATCATGTGATATTTATCTTTCTCTGACTGGCTTATTTCACTTAGCATAATGCTCTCCAGTTCCATCAATGCTGTTGCAAATGGTAAAAGTTCCTTCTTTTTTAAAGTGGTGTAGTAGTCAATTGTGTAGATGTACCACAGTTTAATTCACTCATCGGCTGATGGGCACTTAGGCTGTTTGAAAATCTTAGCTATTGTGAATTGTGCTGCTATGATCATAGGGGTGCATATACCCTTTCTGATTGGTGTTTCTTGTGTGATATAGCCCTAGAAGTGGAGTTACTGGGTCTAATGTGAGTTCCATTTTTAACTTTTTGAGGAAACTCCATATGTCTTCCACAGTGGCTGCACCAGTCTGCATTCCCACCAGCAGTGCACGAGTGTTCCTTTTTTTCAGCATCTTCACCAGCCCTTGTCCTTTGTTGATTTGTTGATGATAGCCATTCTGACAGGTGTGAGATGTTATCTCATTGTTGTTTTGATTTGCATCTCTCTGATGATTAGTGACTTTGAGCATGTTTTCATATGTCTCTGGGCCTTCTGTATGTTCTCTTTTAAAAACTGTCTATTTAGGTCCTTTGCCCATTTTTTGATTGGATTGTTTATCTTCCTTTTGTTAAGTTGTATGAGTTCCCTATAAATGTTGAAGATTGTACCCTTATCTGAAATAGCATTGGCAAATATGTTCTCTCATGCAGTGGGCTTTCTTGTTGTTTTGTTGATGGTTTATTTTGCTGTGAAGAAGCTTTTTATTTTGATGTAGTCCCATTTGTTTATTTTCACCTTAGTCTCCATTGCCCTGGGAGCTGTGTCGGTAAAGATATTGCTATGACATATGTCTGCTATTTTGCTGCCTATGGAGTCTTGCAGGATTGTTATGGTTTCCAGTCTTATATTTAAGTCCTTTAGTCATTTTGAGTTGATTTTTGTGGATGGTGTAAGTTGGTGATCTAGTTTCATTTTTTGCATGTATCTGACCAAATTTCCCAGCACCATTTATCGAAGAGACTGTCTTTACTCCATTGTATGCTCTTGCCTTCTTTGTCAAATATTAATTGAGCATAATGGCTTAGGTCGATTTCTGGGTTCTCTGTTTTGTTTCATTGGCCTATGTGTCTGTTCTTGTGCCAATACCAAGCAGTTTTGAGAACTGTGGCTTGGTAATATAGCTTGATATCTGTTATTGTGATCCCTCCAGCTTAGTTCTTTCTCAGGATTGCTATTTGAGGTCTTTTTTTATTTTATCATTCCAGATGAATTTTTGGAGTGTTTGTTCTAGATCTTTGAAATATGCCACTTCAATGGGGATTGCATTGAATCTTTAGATTGCTTCGGATAGTACGGACATTTTAGTGATGTTGATTCTACCAATCCATGAAAATGGTATGTTCTTCCATTTGTTTATATCTTCCTTTGTCTCTTTTCAATGTCCTGTAGTTTTCTGAGTTACAGGTCTTTTACCTCCTTAGTTAAGATTATTCCTAGGTATCTTAGTTTTTTGTTGCAATCGTAAGTGGGATTGTTTTTTAGTTTCTCTTTTTGAGTTCATTATTGGTTTATAAAAAGGCTATAGATTTCTGGGTGTTAATTTTGTATCCTGCTACATTGCAGAATTCATTTATTAGGTCTAGAAGTATTTTGATGGAGTCTTTCAGGTTTTCTATGTATAGTATCATGCCATCTGTGAATAAGGACAGTTTTACTTCTTCTTTTCCATTTTGAATGCCTTTTATTTCTTCTTGTTGTCTGATCGCTATAGCTGGCACTTCCAGTACTATATTGAACAGGAGTGGTGAAAGTTGGCATTCCTGTCTTGTTCCTGTTCTTAGGGGAAATGAGTTTAGTTTTTGCCCTTTGAGTATGATGTTGGCTGTAGGTTTGTCATATTAGGCTTTTATTATGTTGTCAGTTATTCTGATTTTGCTGAGAGTTTTTATCAAAAAAAGAGGGTTGGATTTTGTCAAATGCTTTTTCTGCATCGATTAATATGATTATGTGATTTTTGTCTCTCAAAATTTTTGATTTCTGAGAGCCTTTGCAGCTGAAGTTAATCATGCCATACAGTTCTGGCCAATGAGATGTCAATGAATGTTTACAGGATGGGTCTTCCAGAAAATAAGTGTTTTCCTGACATATATGACTGTTTTGCTCCATTTGGACTTTTATCTTTCTTTCCTGCCTGGAATGCACATGTGATTTCTATAGCAGTAGCAGCTATCTTGTAACATGGGATGTTATGAAACTGCTGTATGTGCCTTGGACTGCATGTCATCAGACTTCTGGCTTCATGAGAAAATAAGCTCCTTTCTTGTTTGCCACTGGTCTTAGGTTTCTATTACATGAAGCTGAACAGAATCATAACTGATACAATAGGGTTTCAGATTTTTTTCATTTATTTTGAAATTTTCCTTTAGAATTTAAGGAAGTATAGTAATTATTCTTTAAGAAACTTATGCTTTTGGTCATAGCTGGGCAGTTTCATTGGAGCCATAACTGAATGATACCCTCTGATCAGACATTTTAGCTCCCATTCCAACAAGAAAGCCCACATATGATGGAAAAGGGCATTGAAGCTCATGTTTGGGGCCTGTATCATCAGATGGGTGCACTGAAAACAAAAATTTTGTTGTATCAATACATCTTTGTTCCAGATGTATTGATACATTTAGTGTGAGAGGTAAAAGGTGGAGGGGGGGCACAACCTAGCTAATGAAACAGCCTAGTAATAATGGGGCTAAATAATAATAAGAAAAGTTCATTGTTGAGACCATCTTTTTAAAAATATTTTTTATTAATTTCAGAGAGGAAGGAAGAGAGAGATAGAAACATTAGTGATGAGAGAGAATCATTGATTGGCTTCCTCCTGCATACCCCCTAATGGGAATTGAGCCCACAACCTGGGCATGTGCCCTTGACCAGAATCAAACCTGAGACCCTTCAGTTTGCAGGCTGATTCTCTATCCACTGAACCAAACCAACTAGGGTGTTGAGAGCATCTTGATTGCTCCTTACTAGCACTCACAGGGACCCAAATATATTCTGAAGTGCCTTGTAATATCAGATTGTAGGATACAGCGAAAGCATCTCATTTTAGAATAGTCTTCGGTATGTCTATTCACGTTACCATGGCACTTCTCAAAAGAGTATAGTCTAAGGTAGAAAGTGCTCAGTGCCTGAGGAAGTCACAGAGAAACAATATAGGAATTCAGATGCTGGGGAAATCCAGAAGTCTTTTTGGTAAAAGGTGACATTAGAGTTGGAACTTAAAGGATGGATCAAATGTGCTCATAGGTAAGAAGGTAGTGGGAATGGGAAAAGGATGTCCCAAGCAGAAAGGAAAAAAGTGAATAAAAACAGAAGTGGGAAGTGTGTGGTCTTGTATGATGGAAAATTAAAGACATTAATGAAATTTCAAAAGGACTTTATGCAGCCTCATTCAGCTTTGGAGTCTTCCCCTGGACTGACAATCTATTCTAGTTCTAGGCAGCATATAAATAAATTTATGTCACCTATTCTCTTTTCAAAACCACCATGACCTCTCCTCACATTTATAACAACACCAACATTTTGTACTATGGAGATAAAAAACATTGCAGTTACTATCTGTAGTACTCATTTAAATTTTCTTTAAGGAGGGAATCCCACAAGACTGGAGTCAGATTCTAGAAAGTAGAGACTAAAAACTAGATTTCAATGCTCAGCAACATTTTAGAATTGATTAGTAAGCCGATGCCTTGTGAGCATTCAGAAAAGGAAGTGATCACTAGGAAGTAGTCTACAAAAAGGCTTGGAAAAGACTCATAGAGAACAGGCTGACAGCTGTTGGGGTGAGGGGCTGGGTGGTGGTGGAGGGATTGAGCAAAAAATAGAAAAAACTCATGGACACAGACAGCCATGTGGTGATTGCCAGAGTGGGGGAGAGCAAGGGAAGAAGATGGAGGAGGGTATAGGGGGCATAAATTGTGATGGATGAAGACTTGACTTGGTGTAGTGAATACATAATACAGTATACAGATTATGTAGTGAAGAAGTGTGCACCTGAAACTGTATACTTTTGTTAACCAGTGTCACCCCAATAAATTAAAAAACAATGAAAACAAAGTGAAAAACAAAACAAAACACCAAAAGAACATCACTTTCTTCTCTAATTTTGTTTACTAGACTTCTTAACAAAGAGAACTCTTTAGTAATGGTGTATATTGCCTTTAGTAAATTTTCTCTGTGATATCTTTATAAACAGAATGCAGAAATCTAGGGTGGGTGCTGGAACAGTACAAGATTCATAATTTGAACTCCCCAATGGTTGATTAATGTTTTATGTCAGCCTAAAGGAGATGGCTAGAGCCACATCGAACTTGCTCCTTTACTTTTATTTTAAACTTGATCCTCTTCTGGTCAAGATTTTAATCAGTGCTGTGGATGAACACATAGGTAGTGAGCTGATCAAATTGCAAATGACAGAAAGCTGGGAGAAAGAGCTAAAATGTTGAATGTAAAAATTCTTCAACAGGCTGGAATAACAAGTCAAAACAAGCACAAAGTCATTAAGTAGGAACAAAATGGGTCTTGTTTTTCTTAATTTTTATTTTTTATTATTACATAAAGTTTTACAAAGATTAGTACATATATCTCTTTTTCCCCCTGCCCTTCTCCCAGCCGCCCCTACCCCCCAGTGTTTTGTGTCCATTGGTTTTGCTTAAATGCATGCACCAAAGTCCCTTGGCTGATCTGTTACCCCCCACCCCCACCTCAATGTCCCTGTCCTTGTTGCTGTAATTTGACAGTTTGTTTGATACTGCTCTGCCTCTGTATCTGTTTTTGTTCACCAGTTTATAATGGTTATTGTTATCCATAGATGAGTGAGGACATGTGGTATTTTTCTTTCATTGACTGACTTATTTCACTTAGCATTATGTTCTCCAGTTCCATCCATGCTGCTGCAAATGCTAAGAACTCCTTCCTTTTTACAGCAGCATAGTATTCCATTGTGTAGATGTACCACCGTTTTCTAATCCATTCATCTGTTGATGGGCACTTAGGCTGTTTCCAAATTTTAGCTATGGTAAATTGTGCTGCTATGAAAATAGGAATGCATATGTCCTTTCTGATTGGTGTTTCTGGTTTCTTAGGATATATTCCCAGAAGTGGGATCACAGGGTCAAAAGGGAGATCCATTTTTAACTTTTTGAGGAAACTCCATACTGTTCTCCACAGTGGCTGCACCAGCCTGCATTCCCACCAGCAGTGCACGAGTGTTCCTGTTTCTCCGCATCCTCTCCAGCACTTGTCGTTTGTTGATTTGTTGATGATAGCCATTATTACAGGTGTGAGATGGTACCTCATTGTTGTTTTGATTTGCATCTCTCCTATAATTAGTGACTTTGAGCATGTTTTCATATGTCTTTTGGCCTTCTGAATATCCTCTTTTGAACAGTGTCTATTTAGTTAGGTTCTTCGCCCATTTTTTGATTGGATTGTTTGTCTTCTTTTTGTTAACTTGTATGAATTCCCTATAAATGTTGGAGATTAAACCTTTATCAATGCTAACATTGGCAAATATGTTCTCCCATGTAGTGGGTTTTCTTGTTGTTTTGTTGATGGTTTCTTTCGCTGTGCAGAAGCTTTTTATTTTGATGTAGTCCCATTTGTTTATTTTCTCTTTAGTTTCCAATGCCCTAGGGGCTGTATCAGTGAAGAAACCGCTTTGGCATATGTCTGAGATTTTGTTGCCTTTGTATTCCTCTAGTATTTTTATGGTTTCTCATTTTACATTTAAGTCCTTTATCCATTTTGAGTTTATTTTTGTGTATGGTGTAAGTTGGTGGTCTAGTTTCATTTTTTTGTATATATCTGTCCAATTTTCCCAACACCATTTATTGAAGAGACTGTCTTGATTCCATTGTATGTTCTTGCCTCCTTTGTCAAATATTAATTGAGCATATTGGTTTGGGTTGATTTCTGGGTTCTCTATTCTATTCCATTGATCTATGTCTATTCTTGTGCCAGTACCAGGCAGTTTTGAGAACAGTGACTTTATAATACAGCTTGATATCTGGTATTGAGATCCCTCCTACTTTGTTCTTCTTTCTCAGGATCACTGCAGCTATTCGGGGTCTTTTTTTTTATTTCAGATGAATTTTTGGAGAGTTTGTTCTAGGTCTGTAAAATATGCCGTTGGTATTTTAATGGGGATTGCGTTGAATTTATAGATTGCTTTGGGTAGTATGGACATTTTAATGATATTGATTCTACCAATCCATGAAAATGGTATGTTCCTCCATCTGTTTATGTCTTCCTCTCTTTTTTCAACATCCTGTAGTTTTCTGAGTAGAAGTCTTTTACCTCTTTAGTTAAGTTTATTCCTAGGTATCTTAGTTTTTTTGGTGTGATGGTAAATGGTATTGTTTTTTTAGTCTCTCTTTCTGTACGTTCACTATTGGTGTACAAAAATGCCATAGATTTCCTGGCGTTAATTTTGTATCCTGCTACATTGCCGAATTCATTTATTAAGTCTAATAGTTTTTTGATGGAGTCTTTAGGGTTTTTTATGTACAATATCATGTCATCTGCGAATAAGGAGAGTTTTACTTCTTCTTTTCCAATTTGGATGCCTTTTATATCTTCTTCTTGTCTAATTGCAATGGCTAATACTTCCAGTACTATGTCAAACAGGAGTGGTGACAGTGGGCAACCCTTTCTTGTTCCTGTTTTAAGGTGAAATGGTTTTAATTTTTGCCCATTGAGTATGATGTTGGCTGTGGGTCTGTCATAAATAGCCTTTATTATGTTGAGGTAAGATCCTTCTCTTCTTACCTTGCTGAGAGTTTTTATCAAAAACAGGTGCTGGATTTTGTCAAATGCTTTTTCTGCATCAATTGATATGATTAAGTGGTTTTTATCTCTTAATTTGTTTATGTGATGTATCACATTTATTGATTTGCGGATATTGTACCATCCTTGCATCCCTGGGATAAATCCTACTTGGTCGTGGTGTATGATCTTTCTGATGTAC
>PVJC01047967.1:0-12713 GCA_004026665.1 Murina feae | reverse complement strand
CATCGGGGAGCGGGTAAGAGGTGGCAGGGGGTCGGCGGCCTGCTTGGTGGCTGCCCAGGTCCTTTGCAGGGCACCGGGGAGCAGGAAAGCAAGGCTGCAGGGGTCGGGGTCCTGCTTGGCAGCTCCCCAGACCCCTTGGCGGTACCGGGAAGTGGGAAAGGAAGGCAGCAGGGGATGGTGAGTGGGAAAGAGTTGGCAGCCTGCTTGGCGGCTTCCCAGGTCCCTTCCAGGTATCAGGGAGCAGGAAAAGGCTGGCCTGACCACGAGGCGGGGTTTTCCCTGCTTTCTCGTGGCTGGAGGAAGATGGGCAGTAGGCAAGCTTGGGAGGCAGGCCGCACCCAGCCCTGGTCACAGCTCAAAAAAGAGAACAACATGCAGGGGAGGGCAAGAGTCTAAGAGATCAACATAGAGGGGGTGCCTGCTCCAAGCCTTGACGGTGTGCCTGGGGGCAGGCCCCTGGCAGGTAGACACACACAGGAGGACTGCTCCGAGCCTCAGATGCGGCTGGGGGCAGGTCCCCAGTGGCCACACGCACACACACACACACACAAAAGGCGCCTGGCAGACTGGGGCCATCATAGGACATCCACTGAGGGGTCCCAGACTGTGAGAGGGCCCAGGCCGGGCTGAGGGGCTCCCTCCACCCCGAGTGCACAAATTTTTGTGCACCGGACCCCTAGTTAAATATATTAGAAATGTGCACTTTCTCTTTTCTTTCTTTTCCTTTTAACCAGACTGAGCCCAGCAATGCATGGCCAGGTACAGCTAGTAGATAAATAAAAGCTTCTTAATGCGGGGAGAGGAGAGAAGGAGAAAACAATAGTTCAAGGAGAGCTTAGTGGATGTTAGACGTTCAGTAAGGACCAGAGACAGGATTGCATTGTTTCCACTTAACCCCATTAAACAAGGGGACATTATGGCATGATTTCCAAATATGAGTTTCAAGATATGTTATGACTCAGTCATCACTTTGCAGTGAGACACCCCAATCCCAGAGCATCCATCAGGAAAGGGTTTGTGTGAACTCCATACACAGCTAAGCAGCAAGTTCAGGCTCTCTCTCTGTCTTTGACCTGTTTCTCCAGGTCTCATCTAACCACCAACTCCTTTTTACTTCTGATCAGTGTGGGTGAGAATAACTGAGGCATGAAGCTAAGTGCTTTAGACACATCTGAATGAGGGTATAGTGGGGAATGGAATTGGAGGAGACTTGGGGTGGTGCACACGCAATACAATATACAGATTATGTATTGTAGAATTGTGCACTTGAAACCTGTATATGTCACCCTAATAAGTTCAATAAATATATTTTTAAAATATCCTAAGAACTCTTAAAACTCAGAAATCCATGACCAGCATTAGGGGTAATTGATATAAGGGAATGATTAGAAATAATTTATTATACTGCATTTTGGTAAATAAGCAAAAATATTTAGTATTATATATATTGCACATGAACACTCCAATGGGTGACATATTTTGTTCTTCAGAAAGTAAATAAAACTCAGTTATTGAATGGTTAGGCTGTCATTTTCTTTCAAATCAATACAACACATCTTTGAGCAATTATTATGTCAGACACTGTGTTAAGATACAAACTGCTGTAGCAATTAAAACATTGATAAAATAAGTAGTAAGTCAATAACACTTATAACTCAATGCAGAATGGGATAACATTGAAATAGACTCACCATATAATATATGCATAGATTATCTAATTTAATCTTCCTGACAACCTTTGAGGCACACATATCATTATCCCTACTGTTATGGATGGGAATAAAGAGGCTTAGGGATGCTGGCTAACTCACCAAAAAGCACATAGCTGGTAAATAGCAAAGCCAGGATTTAAAATCAGTTAGTTTTCAGGATTCCAAAATTCTTATCCTATCCACTGTGTTTAGCCATCTTATGTACTTAGGCTGGAGGTAGAGTGTAGGAGGAGCAGTGTCAAGAAATACAACCCAATAGGTGGGTTAGAACCAGACTGTAGATACTTGGAATGCTATAGTAAGGAGTTTTCACATTATGCCACGAACAATAAGCACACACTAATGTTCTTTAAGCAAAGCAGTGACAACATCTAATTTTCATTTTATAAAGATGACTCCTCAGTGTGGATAATAGGCTGCAGGAATAGCAAGAATATAAATATGGAGACCTATTAAAAGGCTGTTGTAGTAGTCACAGGAGCAACAACAGTGGTCTGAACCAGTATAACGGATATGGGAAGGAAAAATCAAAGAAAGCTCATAATATCTTGAATGCAAAATCAACCTGATCTTGGGGACTTGATTCCGAAGACAACTAAGCATTAAAGAGGTTCCTCATCTTAGCACTAGGGCACCTGGGAGAATGGGGTAGATATTAAGAGACATTGAAACAGAGAAATAGGAATTTAGGATCCAGCAGAAGGTGATAAGAGGACTTATGAATGTTTCTATAGATTTTTTCCCATGGAATATGTTTATTATACCCTGAATTTTCATGATCTTAAATAAGCAAGATGTTTACTCAGTTAAACTTCTGCTCAGTTTAGTGGAAACATTTTAGCAGTGCAGGTTATTTGGAATATGCAGAGTAGCATAGCACAATGAGTCTAAAAGAGAATCCTGAGAAAATGGCTATTATTCTGGCCAATAACCTCTCACATTTAGGAGTCTAAATGGGAACTAGTTCAGAGCTCAGTAAACTAATAGATTCAGCCCATGGCAGCTTTCCAGAAAAGTTTCAGAAGATACTTTAACAGTAACACCTAATAATTTCCTTTCACAGTAGCTGAAGTATTATCTTATATAGAAAAGCGGGAGACCAGATGATAACATTATCTCTAAACCTTGCCAGGTTCTGAACAGTATTGGAAAGGGAAAAACTTGAAATACTGGGTATTTAAAACACTAGTCTCATCACCCTTACACACCTCTACCTCCTCAGAAAGCCTATTAAGACAATCTCCACATTTAAATGAAAAATATTCCTAAACACTGCATGCTAAGTTTATCAGAAAACAAAATTCTGAATGTTGGTTTGTTTTATCTTAATATCAGTTTGGGAAGAGACTTGTATATGTGGGTAAAAGTTCCAGGAAATGGTAATTAGGTAACTTCAAAATAGTGGAGTGATAGAGAATGATTACATTTATTGATTCATAATTTCATCTGTGAAAGCACTCTACCCTAGTGATCACAGGCTTTGGAACCAGACAGACATGGATTTGGCTCTCATCTAATTCCTAGCTTTATAACATCAGACAAGATACTTAATTGTACCTCAATTTTCTCATCTGTTAAAATGAGAGTGAGACAATGTGTAAGATTAAATGAGATAATGGAAGTAAATTGTTTAATGCAGCACCTGGCACAGAGTAGACAGCCAAGGAGTAGTAGGTTTAACTCTCATTTGATAAATATTTACAAAGTGCCTGACACATGCAAAACAATGCACAGCATGGCATGGATTAGAGAAACAGAGCCCCCTGTTCTCCAAAAGCCTGTATCTGGAAACTTGAATCAGAATGAGGAAGTCCCATGAGCCTTTTTCATGAAGGTAGGCATATTTCAATAAGGCAGTCATATTTATGCCAAATGCTGCTTTCTTTCTACACCACCACTGCTGAACACATTATTCGTTTTCTAGGACTACAAGTTTTTTGTTTTGTTTTGTTTTGTTTTATACTCTAACGACTACAACATGATGAAGGGCAAAATAAATTTTAAAAGAAAAATAAAATATTGGTGACTTAGTCATCTTATTCTACTCAATAAATAGTATGATACATTTCTATGTTTTCAAATGTAAGACTCAAGTCATTAATATTGAGTGCATTTTGAGAAACACTCTTCTATGAGCAATTACTGCAGCACTTGTAGAATTACTATAATGCTTAATTTGTTAAAACAACTGTGAATGTCTCCAAATGAGAAAGAGAGATATAAGCAATCTCAAAAGTGAGATTAGATTCAAGAAAATTTTTGAAGCATTAGTTTATATTTTTATCTTCCAGTCTCCAAAACAAACATTCTAAGGGAAGCACTTCTTACACTTTGTTTATTTATGAAATAAAAAGATATCTAGAGGAGTGAGAACTCTTTATTTTTAGCACAACAATCTAATTCAAAAATAAAAAACAAACAACAACAAAACTCATTTCCTTAAAGCAAATGCTTTCAAATAAATTTGTTTTAATCTTTAAACTTTTCAGAATAAAATCAGTTTATTGACAGAAATACCATAATGATTTCATACTTTTAAAATCTAATTTCTATATGGTATTTCTCCAAAACATTTAGAGAAAAAAATAATAATTAAAAAATGAAGAAACTTTATGCTATAATTTGATGTTGTATTCTTACAGATGAGAGGGTTTGGTGGTGGTGGTGTTCAGGTTTAGTTTTGTATTTGGTGGAAATCTGTTTTCTAATCAAGCTATGCTATAGTTAGATAGATGTTTATAGATATCTCCCATATTAACCATTGATAAAATAAATTATTTCATTCCTAAGACTATCTTGCATTTATAATTTTAAATATAATCTATAATTAATATATTTCTAGTTTCATGGTAACACAAGCACCCATCAGGAGGAAGGTCCAAACTGATATGACAGAATCAGTAGAAAAACAGAGCAGACTCATAAAGACAGAAATTGAGTCCTCAAAACAAACTACAATAACTAGCAAAAATGTCGTTTCCAGAATACCTCCTTAACTTCTAAGAGTTTGACAAAAATAATACTGAACTTGGAACTTTCCAATCCAATGGGTTAATCGACAGGCTTATTTCATGCTTTAAACCATTTTTTTACGTATTTTATAATGCATTTTTAAACAAGGCTCCAAATAGTCCATGTCAGCACTCATTACTAGAATTATATATTGCACAGTGAGATTGACCATAGATTAAATGTTTTCTGCTCTTTTCAGAACAATGTTTTCTCTTGTACTTTCAAATGCTATAAAATAGTAATCCCTAGTGACATATTTAGCGATAACAACTATGTTCTCTTTCCAGCATGTATTTCCTAAGACTGCTTTTAATTAGCTCCACAAATTCAAATGTACAGGCAGGCCTCCTTTATGGCAACACTCAAGAAGTTATATTTTTCTCACGACCCTTAATAATTTCTTTTACCCCTGTGCCACACACAAAGAAAGGTAGTGCATGTTCTGAACTAACATGTCTCCCACAAAATAAAATGTTGAAATTCAGGTGATGCATTCATACTGCCAAATCTCTCTTTCTGAGACAGCTCCCCTGCTCATCGCTTCTTTTTTATAATTTTATTTTTATTTATGACATTATTACAAACTAGGGGCCTGGTGCACGAAATTTGTGCACTGGGGGGTGTTCCTCAGGCCAGCCTGACCCCTCTCATATACTGGAAGCCCTCGGGGGGTGTCCTACTGAAGGCTTAGGCCCGCTCCCTGCACCCCTTGGGGAGTGAGCCTAAGCCGCAGTCTGGCCTCCCTTTGTGGGAGGTGACCAGGCTAGTCAGGAAAGCCACGAGCCCCATCACCCCACTGCTGTAGCCACTGCCAGTCATGACAGCCACCAAGGTGTTTTCATTAACACAGACTCCAGTCCCTTCACCATGAAAAAAATGACAACTTTCTTTAGGCATTTTCAAGATGTGTCTTTCATAGGATATGACATTTCTTTCTTTCTTTTTTTTTTATCCTCACTTGAGAATATGTTTCCATTGATTTTTAGAGAATGTGGAAGAGAAGGGAAAAACAGAGAGAAACATCAAAGTGAGAGGAACACTTTGATTGGTTGCCTCCTACATATGCCCTGACCTGGGCCCCGGCCAGGGAGGAGCCTGCAATGTAGGTACATGCCCTTGGTCACGATTGAACCCATACCCTGCAGTCAGCAGGCTGAGGCGTTATGCACTGAGCCAAACTGGCTATGGCAGGATATGACATTTCTTAACCCTTCTGCAGTGGACCTTCATTTTGTGATCTAGGAGTGTGGTGGAAAAACCCTAGATAGCCTTTAGGGATTCTTATTACCCAATTTACTAAGAATATTACCAATGGCATACAGGGAGCTTAACCAATGAGCAGTAAGTAAAGGTGTTTCCTCTGTAGTTCACTCTGATCACTGGCTCCAATGCTGTCCCTCCAATCCCAGCTCCACCCCTGCCCAGGCCTGTAACTTCTGGCCGAGGATGCATGCCTGGGCAGAAGACCCCAAAGCCCCTTCGATCGCCAGCTTCACAGAGCCCAGGCCTCTGAGATCACTGGCTCTGATCCTGACCCCTGCCATCGCCAGCTTTGCCCTTGCCCAACTGCCAGCCTCTGGCTAAGGCTGCAGGCCTGGGCAGGGGACACCCCAGGTCCCTGCTTTGCCAGATCCATCCTTGAGCCTCTGGCCAAGGCTACAGACCTGGGCAGGGGACCTCCAGGCCCCTCTGATCATGGGCTCTGCCCTTGCCCCACTACGGCCTCTGGCTGAAGCTACAGGCCTGGGCAGAGGACCCCCAGACCCCTGCATTGCTGGCTCCACCTATGCTCAGACACCTGCATTGCTGGCTCCACCTATGCCCAGACACCTGCATTGCTGGCTCCACCCATGCCCAGGACCTGAGATCGCTGGCTCTATCCCTGTCCCACTGCAGCCTCTGGCCAAGGCTACAGGCCTGGGCAGGGGACCCCTAGGCCCCTGCTTTGCCAGATCCACCCTTGAGCCTCTGGCCAAGGCTACAGGCCTGGGCAGGGGACCCCCAGGCCCCTGCTTTGCCAGCTCCACCAGTGCCCAGACCCCTGCGATCGCAGGCTCCTCCCCTGCCCTCCAATCGCTGGCTCTGCAGAGCCCAGGCCCCTGTGATCTCCGGCCTTGCCCATGCCCAGGCCTTATGCCTGGGTAGGGCACCCTCATACCCCTTCGATCACCGGCTCTGCCCCTGCCCCCTCTGATCACTGGCTCTGCCCCTGCCCCCTCTGATCACCAGCTGCACCCTTGCCCATGCCTGAGGCCTCTGGCAAAGGCCTCTGTCCTGGGCAGGGGACCCTCAGCCCCCTCTTATCATTTGTTCTGCCCCTCAGGGCTCCTGCCTCCCCTGTCACCTGCTTGGCTAACAGGCCTAACCACTTCAGTGGCGGGGCTGAGCCAGACTGAGTGCGGCCATCTTGTGGCCATGGGTGCCGCCAACTTGTGGCTATGGGGGCGGCAATCTTTGTGATGGAGTAATGCCTAATTTAAATATTACTCTTTTATTAGATAGGATGTCTCCCATTTTCTCTCTTTTGCCTCCATCCACCCAGACCCCACCTTCCCCTCACTCTATCACTATATTGTAGTCTGTGTCCATGGGTTATGCATAATATGTCCCTCTCATTCTCTTAATATTCTTTCATCCTATGTACCCACCTCACCTCCACTCTAACATCTGTGAATCTGTACTATGTATCCATGTCTCTGGTTCTATTTTGTTTATCAATTTATTTTGTTCATTCGATTCCACAAATAAATGAGATTATATGGTATTTGTCTTTCTTTGACTGGCTTATTTCACTTAGCATTATAATATTCATGTTTTTTGCAAGAGGTAAGAGTTTCTTCTTTTTATAGCAGTGTAGTATTCCATTGTGTAAATGTACCACAACTTTTTATCCACTTATCTACCAATGGGCACTTGGGCTGTTTCCAGATCTTGGCTGTGGTAAACAGTACTGCTATGAACATAGGAGTGCACATACTCTTTTTGATTAGTGATTTGGGATTCTTAGGATATATTCCCAGAAGTAGGATCACTGCATCAAATAGAAGTTCCATTTTTATTTTTATTTTTAATATTGATTTTTTTACAGAGAGGAAAGGAGAGGGTGAGAAATAGAGAGTTAGAAACATCGATGAGAGAGAAACATCAATTTAGCTGCCTCCTTCACACTTCCTCATGGGGATGTGCCCACAACCAAGGTACATGCCCTTGACTGGAACTGAACTGGAACCCTTCAGTCCGCAGGCCAATGCCCTATCCACTGAGCCAAACCAGTTAGGACTAGATGTTCCATTTTTAATTTTATGAGAAAACTCCATACTGTTATCCACAATTGTGGCACCGCTTTGTATTCCCATCAATAGTGCACCAGGGTTCCCTTTTCTCTACATCTTTACCAGCACTTGGTGTTTGTTGATTTATTGATGATAGCCATTCTGGCAGGTGTGAGGTGATAACTCAGTGGGGTTTTATTTTGCATCTCTCTTATGATTAATGATGTTGAGAACTTTTATTTGTCTCTTGGCCATATGTATGTCCTTTTCTGGAACAAAAATCATCCAGTTGTTTATGTAGTGCCCATAGCGCTTTCATACCACAATAGGAGAGTTGAATATGACAGAGAGATTATGACCCACAAAGCTGAAAATATTTCCTTTACTATCTGGCCCTTTACATGAAAAGTTTGCAGATTCATACTCTAAAAATACTAATAGCCCTAGCCAGTTTGGCTCAGCCTGTGGACTAAAGGGTCCCAGATTCGATTCCAGTCAAGGGTACATACATGCCCAGGTTGTGGGTTCAATTTCCAGTAGGGGCATGCAGGAGGCAGCCAACCGATTATTCACTCTCATCATTGATCTCTCTCCCTTCCTCTCTAAATCAGTACAAATATATTTTTTAAATCCCTTTAAAAATAAAAAAATAATAGCAAATACTAATAAAATAAACTCATAATACTAATAAAATGAACTCTGAAGCACCCAAAATGCAGATGAAGAGGAAGCCATTTTCATTTAAATATTTAACATTACCAATACTTTAACAGATATATGAGTGCCTCCCCTATTACATTCTACTCCCTCTACCAATGCATTGTTTGATTTGAAAAGTCAAGTATGAACCACAAACCTAGCTCTGAAGAACAGGCAATGCTTCCAGTGTTTGATGAAGAAATTAAAAAAAAGAGTTAAGTTGAATGGAGTGTAACTCTTATTTCATAAGAGTTTACAAGAGCTTTTTCTGGGCTAAAAATGAACGAGGTTATGTATGAGTGACACCTGGGAAACAAAAAGCTTATGACAGTTGGGACAACTGGCATGGCTATAAAGTGTCCTGGTAATAGATACTTGTCAGAGATATGGTCAGAGAAGTAGGATGCTTCAGTTTTTGATTTTAGTTTCCCTCCTAAGGAGAGAACAGAACACCTCTAAAGGGTGAAATGGTGTACTTGGGTGATCATGGCAGAAGGACCTGAACATCAGAGCAATAATTTTTCCATCAAATGGTGGAGGCAAGAATATATCATAATCTGGGCTAACTAGGTTCACCTTTTTTAACACTCTGTCCTTGTGTTAAAAAAAAGAGGATACAATGGTGACAGCATATCTTGAAGAAAATTAATATAAATTAATTGGGACCAGTTACATCTGGGCACAGCTATTCTTCTGAGGCTCTAATCCCCACTCTCCTTCACCATTTTCTAAGGTTTTCTTCTCTCTCTCTCTCTCTCTCTCTCTCTCTCTCTCTCTCTCTCTCTCTCTCCTGCCTCCTCTCTCCTTTCTCCTCTCTCCTCTCTCTCCTCTCTCTCTTCTCTCTTCTCTCTCCTCTTTCCTCTCTCTCCTCTCCCTTGATTTTTGCCCTCATTTGGTGGAGAATAGCCTCCAATAGCTTCTCTTTTTTTCCTTTTTTCCAATAGTTTCTTAAGAAAGGATATGTAGCTTTAATACCTACAATTTTCAGAGAGAGAGAGAGAGCCATTAATTCCTCATTTATCTGGCCAGACATATGGAATTTAATGGCAACAAAGAAGACTCATAGAACAAGAACAGATGTATCCTATCTTGTCACAGTCTCTCCTGCACCCCACCCACCCAGGATGTTTAGGGAAGAATCTGATGACACTCTCCTCACAAGTAGTGGCCTCTCAGAGTTGAGTAAACAGCTGGATTCTTCCTTGCCACTCCCTGTTTAAATGCTAGGATTACTCCACTAAAGAAAATAACATATACAAACAATCCATGATTTTCTATTTTAAAATGATTGCAAAAGGTTAGCTGTTTTGCTTCTTGAACCTAATTGAGTAGCTGCAAGACCACATATATCATTAGTAATGGGAGTCCATGCAGTTGATAAAAAAAATGGCTGACAATAACAGTTCAATTATTAACAGCATTTCACTTTTTCATATAATTTTATCTTATAAAGGCAAGTTCACATTCATATGTTTAGAATAATCCTCAGCTTGATTATTTATGTTTTTCTTGACAATAGTGGAGAGTACTTAAAATGTAAATATGTAAAAATTTCATTTTTATCACTATCCTAGAGCTATCTTTATATCAAGCTGATTAAATAACTAAGGATAAAAGACCTGTACTTGGAAAACTATAAAACACTGAAGAAATAAATTGAAGATACAAATAAACAGGCTATACTATGGTCATGGATAGGAAGAATTAACTTTGTTAAAACGTACACACCACCAAAACAATATACATACCATACAATCTCTATCAAAATACCAATGATATCTCTCTCAGAACTAGAAAAAAACAATCCTAAAATTTATATGGAACCACAAAAGCCCCAAATGTCAAAGCAATCTTGAAAAAGAAGAATAAAGTTGAAAGTATCATGCTCCCTTATATCAAACTATACTACAAGGATATAGTAATAAAAATAGCATGGTGTGGCATAAAAACATACATATACTAGTACATCACTGGTACAGAATAGAGAGCCTAGGAAAAACCCCACACCTGTATTGTAAATTACTCCATGACAAAGGAGACTAGACTATACAATAGGGTAAAAACAACTTCTTCATTAAATGGTGTTGGAAAAACTGGACAGACACACACAAAATAATAAAATTGATCACTTTCTTATACCATACGCAAGAATAAACTCAAAGTATAAGACCTGAAACCATAAAACTAATGGAAGAAAACATAGGCAGTAAACTCTTTTTTAAAAGTATATTTTTATTGATTTCAGAGCAGAAGAGAGAGAGAGAGAGAGAGAGAGAGAGAGAGAGAGAGAGAGAGATATCAATGGTGAGAGAGAATCATTGATCCACTGCCTCCTGCACAGCCCCTAATCAAGCCTGCAACCCAGGCATGTGCCCTTGACCTCAGTTGAACCTGGAACTCTTCAGTCCACAGGCCAACGCTCTATCCACTGAGCCAAATCAGCTAGGGCGGCAGTAAACTCTTTGACATCACTCTTAGTGATATTTTTTGGATATATCTCCTCAGGCAAGGAAACAAAAGAAAAAAATAAACAAATGGGATTACATCAAACTAAAAAGTTTTAGCACATTAAAGGAAGCCATTAACAAAACAAAAAGTCAATCTTCTGAGAGGGTGGAGATATTCACTTCACCAAGGATACATCCAATAAAGGGTTAATATCCAAAATATATAAGAAATTCATTCAACTTAATACCGAAAGAAATGCAATTAAAAATTGGGCAAAGGACCTCAATACACATTTCTCCAAAGACAACATACAGATTGCCAACAGACATATGAAAAGATGCACAATATCACTAATCATGAGAGAAATATAAATTGAAATCACAATAAGATATCACCTCACACATGTCAGAATGGCCATCATCAATAAATCAACAAGTGTTGGTGAGGATGTGGAGAAAAGGGAACACTCCTGAAGCTACTATGAAAAAAAGTATGAAGTTTCCTCAAAAAATTAAAAATAATACTACATATGACCCTGCAGCCCTGGCCAGCATGGCTCAGTGATGAGTGTTGTCCCTCCCACCAAAGGGTCACAGGTTTGGTTACTGGTCAAAGGCATGTACCTGGGTTGCAGGACACATGCAGGAGCAACCAGTTGATGTTTCTCTCTCTCCCTCTCTCTCTCTTCCTCTCTCCTCCTCCTCCCTCTCCTCCTCCTCTTCTTCTTCTTTCCCCTCTCTTTCCCTCCCTTTCACTCTTTCTAAAAATCAATGAGAAAATATCCTTAAGTGAGGATTAAAGAAAAAGATATATGCACCCTTATGTTCATTGCAGCATTTGTAATAGACACAATAAGTAGGTAACCTAAATGCCCATCAATAGATGAATGGATAAAAAAGAAGTGATATATATATATATATATATATATATATATATATATATATATATATATATATATGCCTAAGTGGCCATTAAGACCGAATGACTGGAATGACCTGAACGACCAGAACAACCAGTTGACTGGTAGCTATGACACACACTGACCACCAGGGGGAAGACTCTTGACTCAGGAAATGCCCCCTGGTCAGTGAGCTTCCACTGCTTAGCTGACAGACCTGGACCAGCAGCCCAGCAGCCAAGAGGCAGCCACTCACTCCCTCAGTAGTCCTGCAAGTCCAATCTCCATAGAATAGGCCAGGCACCTGTGGACCAGCACCACCGACAGGATCCGTAAGGGCCACCAGCCTCCTGGAAGGCACTGGGGCCACTTCCCCTCCCTAGATGCTCTGCAAGGAAGAAAGGATATAAAAGTGACCACCAGGTGGCTCCCAACAAAGGGCATGAACCTCAGCAGGATGGATCCCAATCTCAGACAGGCAAGGGTCTCTCACTACTCACAAGGAGGTCTGATCGCATCTGGTCCCCCTACATCCCCTGGGGACCCCACCCATGCATGAATTTGGGCACCAGGCCTCTAATATATATCCCAAATATATATATATATATATATATATATATATATATATATATATATATATCTACTCTATAAAAGCAAAATATTAAAATTAAC
>PVJC01047966.1:0-12720 GCA_004026665.1 Murina feae | reverse complement strand
AGGAGAACTTTCCCACCAAAATCCAACAGTCAAATTCATAATTTCTCTCAGTAATCTGTCTATGGCGTTTATAGCATGACTGGATGCCATGAGGCATTCATCAATAATGAGAAGTTGGGCCTTTTTAATAGTTTTAGCAACTTCACTGTTTATATCGAGTCTGGAAATTGAAGTTTCATTTAATGGAATCAGTAATTTATATTGGGAATGAAAGGTTCTTCCACAAAGAAGTAAATTTGCAGCAATTCCTGTAGACACTGTGGGTAAAACAGTTCCACCACGACCTCTAATATAATGTATTAAAACTTTATACAGATATGCAGGTGAATGGGGTCCCTCGCTGGCAGGCCCGACAGCAAGCTATCCAATAGCAGATTCTGTGAGGAATGGGGCTCCCTTCTCCCTACTGTCAGGGTCTGGTTTGAAGGCCAGCCACACTCCCATTTGGGCCAGACCCAGAGTTCTACCACGCTGTGGCCTCCAAGGACTGACTGCCACTTGGCACTCCTGGTGCTCCGAGGGTGGGTTCTTCCCTCAGGCTCTGCAGGAAACAGCTTGGGGAGGGCGCAGTCCTTGGCATGGCAACCCAGGACTCAGTGCCTCCACACTCAGAGGGCTGGTTCCTGTCTGAAACCTTGCCCTTGTGGGGAAACAGCTTGGGGAGGGCACAGCCATTGCCAAGGCGAACCCTGCAGGACTGACTTCCTTCCGGTTGGTTGAGCCTTGGATGTGACGGGTGTTACACCCAGAGATTTTATATAAATAGATGGTTTCTCCTACAGCTCTCTAGGTTTTGCTAATTAAATACAACCTTAGCAGTAATTCAAAGAGAGTGAAACCCATGAAGGTGTCACCAGCAGCAAGTTGTTTACAATGCTGCATATTTGGACATTGGATTGAGTTCTGCAAGCAAGACCCTCATATTTATAGCCCATATTGACAGCTCATGCTCTTTGTATATCACATAGCATGTATTTGTGAGTGCATTCTAGAAATACACATTTCAATAGAATATCCACTGCTAATTTTATAGATTCTTTACAGCATTTTTGATAAATACCACTCAGCAAACATGGCTAGATAGGACTCTTGAAAACAGAGTAGAAAAAAAAAAGAAAATAAAGTAGAAAATCTTAATTTGGGTTTCTTTTCAATAATGCAGACTACTTGCATTGTGCTATGTCTCAACACTCCCAGACTGACGCTTGGTGCCTGACTTTTTTTTAAATCCTCACCTGAGGATATTTTCCCATTGGTTTTTAGAAAGAGTGGGAGGAGGGAGAGACGGAGAGACAGAGAGAAACATGGATGCAAGAGAGACACATGGGTTGGTTGCCTCCTGCATGTGCCCCGACCAGGATTGAACATGTAACCCTTGATGAAGTATGTGCCCTTGATAAGAATAGGACCTGGGAGCCTTTAGTCTGCGGGAGATGCTCTATCCACTGAGCCAAGCCTGCGAGGGCGTGACTCTTTTATCATCAAATATTAGAGGCCCAGTGCACAGATTCGTGCCCCAGTGGGGTCTCTCAGCCTGACCTGCAGGGATCAGGCCGAAACTGGCTCTCAACATCTCCCAAGGGGTCCCAGATTGTGAGAGGCCTACAGTGCCCAGCAGCAACCTAACCCATCATCGATTCCTCGAGGAATCGGGATCCCTCCTCTACTGGTTGCAGCGTCATTGCACATCATAGCTACCAGGCAAACGGTCAAATGGTTGGATGGTCACTTAGGCTTTCATATTATGTAGATGTCTTAATTGATTTTTAGAGAGACAGGAAGGGAAAGGGAGCAAGAGATATAAACATCAATTGGCCTCCCACCCTCACATGCCCCCACTGGGGATTGAGCTCCCAACCCAGGCAGGTGCCCTTGAAGCATCCATCTTATGTAAAAACTGCTGTTTGAAATCTTAACCCTGCATTCTGGCTTCTGTAAATGCTTGCTGGCTTAAATAATAAGACCACTCCCATTTCAGAGAGGCCATTAGTCGAGGTCTCAAAGCCCCAGCACATAGGGGCTCTTTAAGAACTTGCAAAGGGGACCAGAAAACCCCATATTTTGGAGACAAAGAGGGTAAAAAGTATAAATACAGTAAACTTCCTGTGTGACTTGGCCCAGAATTCTAGAGACATTTTTCTCTGGGCCTGCGTAATAATAAAAAAAAATGTCACTCCATCTCTCTAATGTTGATTGGTTCTTCTCCATTCGTCTGTTAACACCCTGACTGGGAATAGAATCGGTGACCTCTCGGGTACATGGGTCAACGCTTAGCCACTGAGCCGGGTGGTACCTGACTCTTGGTGCTCTCTGATGGAGGCTCGCTTCACGCTGGGAGAGTGTGGTGTCTTTCATAATTGCATGCATTATTTTTATTCATGTGTTATTTTTCACACATTAATAATTTAAACGTTGTGACTGCAATGGGCCTTGACAAGCTCCAGCATAGTGTGTAGGGGTGGCTACCTTGAATCTTCCCAGAAAGGACCATTGGTAAGGAAGGAATCAGGAGAGCCCTAACTTACCAGAGGGCAGGCCTGGGCTGGGTATTTGAGACTGGGGAGACTGGGCCACAATGCTCCATCCTAGACCACAAGCTCCACCCAGAGAAAGAACTGGAGTGGAGGGGACTGGAGGAGCAGGGCAGGGGGTGGGGAGAGGTTTCTTTTCCCCCCTTAGTTGAGTTAGAGAGTGAGGGAGGGGGGAGAGAGAGCGAGTGATGATATTTGAGAGAGTGATGATAGAGTGAGAGAGACAACATTGACTGCCTTCCACAGGTGCAGATGGGGAGGAAAAATAAAATGTTTTATTTTTCTTATGCTGCTGATTTTACAACTCGACTAAAGCTGACCGGAATGGATCAGTGTATGTGTAATAGTCTAATGCTTTAATGCCTTTTTTTCTGGAGGGGTGGGTAATGTTATTTGAACAGAGGCAGAAGGAACTGTGAGTCAAGACAAACACATTTAAAATAAAGGAACTGTGCATTAACATGTTAACAATTCATAGCTGCACTTCTTAGGACATTTTGAAAATTTATTTATAGTTACAGAACAGGTTTTGTTAAACATTTTACTTGCAAAAATTTATTTCATTATTAGTAGGAATTTTTTTGTTTTTATTTTTGTTTTTTTTATTAGTAGGAATTTTATTGGTTCAATAAGATTGGCAAAACTCTAAAAATAAAAGAAATGCAGGTCTTTACAAAGCCTATGCCTGAAGCTTGATGAGGTCACTGGCTGCTGTCTGAGCTTTTAGCCCTGCAGGGCATCAGGTATCTGAGGGTCATAAAGTTCAATCACATCTTCAAGACTCCCTCAAAATTAAATGTATACCTGCAACCGACCAGCCAAGATGAGTTACTGGTGCCCGATGAGCAGCAGTGGAAGGGCTGGCTATGGTGTTTAAAGACACTGCATTAAGAAAATGGCCATCTAGTAAGTGAATGCACATTGATTACCCTGTTATTATGAATGACAGAGTTGTTTACATCCCTGGGTAAAGCCATGGAGTGTACTTGCCTGTGGTAGACCACTGGCTAGCACTTCCCCAAATGCTCCATAAAGAGAGAAATTCCAGGCATCATTGCCTGGGGTAGAGGAGTCTTTAACAAAATTAAGGCATGGAGCCTGTGCAGTGGACTAAGGGGACCCGACTGGCAGGATGACAGATGATTCCCTCATATGGGTCCGAGTTGTTTCTGGGTGATGACACCTTTAATCTTAGTACAGGCAGTGAGGCTGCCCAGAGTCTGAGTCCCTCTGACCTTGTGGCCGTCTTTCCACTGAGGCTGGGGCTCCCTTCTTTATCTCAGGTATAGCCTTTGCAAGGTTTATTTGCTGCTTCAGAAGACAAAGCAAAAGCAATCCTAAACTAAAGCCATTATTATAGTTTCTTCTCACACCAGAACCAGAGCCCAATCTGGCCTCACTTGGTGCCATGCTGGGACTGGAGGAAACATCAGAACAGCTGCTATGCTGACTCATTGAAGAGCAAGGTGGGGCTGCTTTGCTGAGTGGCTGAGATCCAGGGCCTTCACCCAGGCCAGACACTGTGGGGTGGTCTGCAAGCAGAAGCCTGGTGCTTATGGCCCGATGAGAACTGTCTTGAAAAAAACCTCCTTCATCCTGGGCACTCAGCTCGAGACCCAGGCAGACAACTGAGGCGGCAGCCCACTGGTAGGGTGAACCTGGAGTGAACCTCTGTGTCCCTAAGAACGACTAAGATGGCTCTAACCCTCCCATGCTTATTACGTTCAATTGTGTTCTCCTTCCCCCCAACCCCAAATCCACACCAAAGCACTAACCCTCAATAACTCAGAATATGAACTCTTTTGGAGATGGGTTCTTTATAAAGGTAAGCAAGTTAAAATAAGCTCATTAGAGTGGGCCTTAATCTAAAAGGATGCGAGTGCTTATAAAAAGGGGAAATTGGAATACACATAGATACAGAGGGATGATGATGTGAAGATACAGGGATAACATGGTCACCTACGAGCCAAGGAGAATGACCTGGGACAGACCCTTCATTCATGGCCCTCAGAAAGAACCCACCCTACTGACACCTTGACTATGTACTTCTAGCCTCCAGAACTGTGACACAATAACTTTGTTGTTTAAGCACTTGGTTCAGAGGATTTTGCTATGGCAGCTCTAGCAACAAATAGATGGTTAATTCTTAATTTACTAGTAAGCCAGAACAGTATCCTCAAATGGGATAGGGTCACTCAGTAGAACAAAGAATAGATAAAATATCCTGGTTAATGTGAAGAAATTTATAAAACTAGGTTGCTTTATTTATTAGTTTTGGAATTAGCCAGGAGGGTCTCATCTTCTTTTCAACCATTGTGACCATAAAGATATTCCTCAGTCGGTGTGGCTCAATGGCTGTTTACCTCTGAAGCAGGAGGTTGCAGTTTGATTCGTGATCAGAGTATATGCCCAGGTTGTGGGTTGCAGGAGGCAGCCGATCAATGATTCTCTCATCATTGATGTTTCTATCTCTCTCTGTTCCTGTCTGAAATCAATAAAAATATATTTTAAAAAATATTCCTTAGAATAAGTAAGTTTGGGCTCTTGTCCTGGCTTTGCAGTGAACTTGGTAAATCATATAACTTTTATCATTATAAAGAAAGAATATATGCTAAGAACCCTTATTGCATTAACAATACAGAAAGGTTCATAGAGAAAGATGTTATGGCACGTCTCTCCAGTCTAAATAACTTTACAATATACTCTGCATAAGCCCTGGGAATGACTGGATTAAATTCAAAACCCAACCCTCAAAATTTTTGTCTAAAAGTTTTTTCCAGAAACTGTGAATATGATCTTATTTGGAAACGGGGTTTTTGCAGCTGTAATCAGGTTAAGATGAGGTCATAATTGGATTAGGGTGGGCTATATGCCAAAGACTGGTGTCCTTAAGAGAGAAATTTGGACAAAGACAGAGACACACAGGGAAAATGCCATCTGATGATGGTGGCAGACATTGGAGCGATGTGTTGACAAACGAAGGATTGCCAAGGATTGATGGTAACCACCAGACGCTGGAAAGAGGCAGGACTGGTCCTCCCCTAAAGCTTTCAGAGGAAGCATGGCCCTGCCGAGGGCTTGATTTCTAGCCTCGAGAACGGTGAGAGAATACGTGTCTGTTTATTTATCATCTAAAGTTTTACATGTCTCCTTTCCTGCAATTGATGCCCTCCCCTACATTTCTGGTTTTTAAAAATATTTTTTTTTATTGATTTCAAAGAGTAAGAGAGAATCATTGATCGACTGCCTTCTGCATACCCCTGTTAAAGTTTCCATACTACCCAAAGCAATCTACAAATTCAATGCCATTCCTATCAAAGTACCAATGGCGAAAATGGTGGCATAAGTAAATGCAGTACTCACATCTTTCCACAATAACATCAAAATTATAACAAAACTATAGAACAACCAACATTCAGAATCACCTGATTTATGGCTGAACAGAAGTCCTACAACTAAGGATATAAAGAAGAAGCCACATCAAGACTGAGGAGAGGCAGAGAAGGGAACAGGATGGTTCCACACCCACATGTGGCAGATAAAAACCTGGAGGCATAGCTTGGCCATGGAGGTCCCCCTGAGGGATGTCAGCCTCACACCAGGCCCCCCCACCCCCACCCCCGGGTTCCAATGCCAGGAAGAGAAGTCCCCATAACCTCTAGCTGTAAAAACCAGCAGGGATTATGGATGAACGAAATGGAAGGCTGCTGGAGTTCCAGGTGTTGCTCTTGAAGGGCCCATGCACAGACTTACTCAGACTCACTGGGGCAGCAGCTTGAAAGTCATCAGGTGTGGGGAGTACTACAGCGTTTAGATAGGAACAAGCCTCGGACTCAGAGAGGGCATGGTCCTCTTGTGTCAAAGGCACATACAAGTCCCAGATTGAAGGGCAAAGCTCTCCCAGCACAATTATAGCCAAAGGCTATGGTTGTATGTAAGCTTGACCTTATAGTCCAACCTTGTAGTCTTAGGTAAGCTAAGGGATGTGGGCTGTGGGAGGTACAGCAAGTGCCGCCAAAACAAAGCTTGATAGAGTACAGAGAATGGCAACCACAGGAAAGGAGATTTGAAACTTGCAAGAACATTGTAAATATCTTGACCACTCCCTTATTTCACTTTGTGTGATCTGACTATAAAATATTCAGTTTACAGGTGGGGTCACTTGTAGGGAGTGGCTATAGGGTTAAGCCTCGGATTGCTCTTCCCAGCGTGGAGGATACAGCCCTCTTAGCATAATTAGGCTTGACTTTATGATGCTCCCTAGATTCTTCCTGAGTAGCTAATGGGCTGTGGGAGGTGCAGCAAGTGCTGCCAAAACAAGTGAAACTCACAAGAACATTGTAAACATGTTGACCACAACCTTGTTTGTCTGTGATAAAATAAAGCTTCAGCTCACTGGCAGAGTATTTCTGTGTCCTCATCCAGGCAAGGAAGATTCCTGGAGCCCCAGCTGTATTCTCTTGGTCTATCTTTTCTAAATTCTTCACGGCCCTCGCTCAGGCTTACGCTTGGCTGTGCTGGTGCGGCACCCAGGGGCAGTGATCACCTGGTCCCAACTGTATTATCCTCTTTTTAAAAAAATCTTTTTATTAAGTTATTACATGTGTCCTTATCCCCACATTCGCCCCCACCCCCCCACTCAAGCCCTCACCCCCTTGTTGTCTGTGTCCATTGGTTAGGCCTATATGCTAGCATGTAAGTCTTTTGGTTGATCTCTCTTCCCTCTGAGATTTGAGTCTAATTGATGCTTCTCTGTCTCTGGATCTGTTTTTGTTCAACAGGTTATGTAGTTCATTATATTCCACAAATGAGTGAGATCATGTGTCATTAATCTTTGTCTGACTGGCTTATTTCACTTAACATAATGCTCTCTAGTTCTATCCATGCTGTTGCAAATGGTAAGAGCTTCTTCTTTTTAATAGCAGCATAGTATTTATTCCATTATGTAGATGTGCCACAGTTTTCTAGTCCACTCATCTGTTGATGGGCACTTAGGCTGTTTTCTTTAATCCTTCACTGCCCCTCCTCAGGTTCACCATTGGCTGTGCTGGACCGGTTCAAACAGGGACATAGGGGGAGGAATTGAAGTGTTTGGCATCAGGTTGAGAGCTGGAGGGGCAGC
This sequence comes from Murina feae, assembly GCA_004026665.1. Lineage (NCBI taxonomy): Eukaryota > Metazoa > Chordata > Mammalia > Chiroptera > Vespertilionidae > Murina > Murina feae. The sequence continues at coordinate 5,067 of PVJC01047966.1, read as the reverse complement.
TTCCTTCCAGACAGAAGTGCTTGCAGAGGCCATTGTTCCTTTTCTGAGCCCTCCTTCCACAGACCTGTCAGGTGAGCTCCATCAACCAGGCTAACATGATTAGTCCTGCCCTGGTGATTCCCTGAAACTCCAGAAAAAGAGCTAAACAAAATGGAGACAACCGATTACCAGATGAAGAGTTTAAGACACTGGTTATAAGGATGCTCAATGAACTTAGGGGAAGAGTAGGTAAACTTGGTGAGAACTTAAACTACTTAAAAAGGGCATGAAAACCATAAAGGAGAACCAGTCAGGAATGCAGAAGAGAAGAAATCTGCGTGAAGACAGAGGCAGAGATTAGAATGATGCACGGCAAATCAAGAATACAAAGGATTTCTGGCTACCCCAGAAGCCAGGAAGAAACAGGAGGGATTTTTTCCATAGAGCCTTCAGAAGGAGCATGGCTGGGCTGACACCTTGATTTTCAACTTCCAGCTCCAGAAATGTGAAAGAATAAGTTCTCTTGTGGTTTAGTCAACCAGTTTATAGTAACTTGTTACAAAAGGCCTAGGAAATGAATACAGTCTGCTTCCACAGACCCATCTTCAAATCATTTAACCAAAATCTAAATCCTATAATATGTATTTTCTAACACCCTCTACTGTGATACCCCACAGCTCCTTATGTCATGTGTTTTCCCTCACTACACTAAATAATAAGCCCAAATTATTTAACTTTAAAAAAAGAAATGAAGAATACATGAGCTAAAATGAAGACTACATTGCAGGGAATCAACAGTAAAGTAGATGAAGCAGAGGATCAAGTAAGAGAATGGTAAGATAAGGAAGCAGAAAACAACCAATCAGAATAGCAAAAAAGAAAAAAGAATCCAAAAAAACAAGGATAAAATGAAGAGCCTCTGGGACAACTTCAAGCATCTGCAACATTGGGTTACCGGAAGAATAGTAGAGTAAGGAATTGAAAATCCATGTGGAAATAATGATAGAAAACTTCCCTAACCTGGTGCAGGAAACAGATATATAAGTCCAGAAAGCAGATGCTGTAGAAGACCAAAGAAACCCAAGCGACCCTTAGAAAAATGGAGTTACACAGCTTTATTAAGCTGGTGGTCTCAGCAGAGTCACCTCCAAAATCTGAGCAAACCAATATGGTGGAAGACCCTCTTTTATCCCTTTTTGGTGTCTTTGTTCTCCAGATATGGAATGGGATTTCCAGAACTTTCATGGGTTTTGCAAAAAGCCCCATGTGCTGGAATGCGGGCAGTGACACCACATCTATGGGCCTGGCGTCAGCACTGATAACTCCCTCCAGGGGTTGGGTATTATTCATAATTTATGGCCTCAGCTCTTGCAAGACCAGATTCTGGGAGAGGGGCAGTGACTTAATTATAGGCTATCAAGAATGTACATTAGGTTACTGGCACAAAATCAGATTACTAGCCCTCCCACCCCTGCAAATGTCTTATTTTCCCAATCACAGAGAGTCTCAAACAAGATAAATCCAGAGAGGCCAACACCAAGACACATTATAATTAAAATGCAATAGATTAAAGACAAAAAGAGAATCCTAAAAGCAGCAAAAGAAAAAAAAGTTAGTTAGTTACAAGGGAGCTCCCAAAGGACTGTCAACTGATTTCTCAACAGAAACTTTGAAGGCCAGAAGGGAGTGGCAAAAAAATATTCAAAGTGATGAAAACCAAGGACCTACAATCAAGATTATTCTACCCAGGAAAGGTATAATTAAGAATTGAAGCACATATAAAGAACTTCTCAGCCAAAAAAATCCAAAAACAAAAACAAAAAAAAACCTAAACCAATCCAATCCACTATCACCAAACCAATATTACATGAAATGTTAGTCTTCTTTAAGAAGGAATATAGCCCTAGCTGGCTTGGCTCAGTGGATAGAGCGTCAGCCTGTGGACTGAAGGGTCCCAGGTTCGATTCCAGTCAAGGGCACATGCCCGGGTTGCAGGCTCAATCCTCAGTAGGGGATGTGCAGGAGGCAGCCGATCAATGATTCTCTCATCATTGATGTTTCTATCTCTCTCTCCTTCTCCCTTCCTCTCTGAAATCAATAAAGAAATATATATATATATTTAAAAAAAAAAAGAAGGAATATAAACAAAAATATGAATAAAATGGCAATAAGTATGTATCAACAGTTGAACCTAAAAAACAAAATAAATGAACAAGCATAACAGAAACAGATTCATAGATACAGAGAACATTTTGATGGCTGCCAGATGGGAGCGGTTTGAGGGGGATGAGTGAAAAAGGTGAGTGTAATTGAAAAGTAAAAAATTATACCACAAAAAACCTCAAATAGCCACAGCAATCTTGCCAAAGAAGAACAAAGTTGGAGATATCACACTACCTGATATCAAACTATACAAGACCACAGTAATAAAAAAAGCATGGTACTGGCATAAAAACAGACACATAAATTAATGGAACAGTATAGAGAGCCCATGCTTATATGATCAATTAATCTATGACAAAGAAAGCAAGAATACACAGTGGGGTAAAGACAGTTTATTCAATAAATGGTGCTGGGGACAGATATATGCAAAAAAATGAAACTAGACCATCTTCTTATACCATATACAAAAATAAAATACAAATGAATTAAAGACTTAAATAAGAGACTGAAACCATAAACCTCTTAGAAGAAAACATGAATAGACTCTCTGACATTGCTCTTACTCATATTTTAAAAAAACCCCAGCCCTGACTGGTTTGGCTCAGTGGATAGAGCGTCGGCCTGCAGACTGTAAGGTTCGATTCCAGGTTCGATTCCAGGTTCGATTCCAGTCAAGGGCATGTACCTTGGTTGTGGGCACATCCCCAGTGGGAGGTGTGCAGGAGGCAGCTGATCAATGTTTCTCTCTCATCAATGTTTCTCACTCTCTATCCCTCTCCCTTCCTCTCTGTAAAAAATCAATAAAATATATATTTTTTAAAAAATAAAATCTCCTTGGACAAGAGAAATAGAAGAAAAAATAAACAATGTTCCATGTCAACTAAAAGTTTTTTTGCATAGCAAAGGAAACCATCAACAAAATAAAAAGACAACCTACCAATCAGAAGATGATATTAGTCAATGATAATCCACTAAAGGATTAATATGCAAAATTTATAAAGAACTCTTTCAATTTAACATACAAAAAAGCAAGCAATTCAATTCAGGCAGAGAATCTGAATAGACACTTGTCCAAAGAGGAGGTACAGAGGGCCAATAGACATATGAAAAGATGGTTAATGGCACTAATCATCAGGGAAATGTAAATTAAAACCACAATGAGATACCACTTCACACCTGTCAGAATGGTTAGCATCAACAAATCAACAAAGTGCTGGCAAGGAGTGGAGAAAGTGAACCCTCATGCATTGTTGGTGGGAATGCAAATTGCTGCAGTCATTATGGAAAACAGTATGGAAATTCCTAAAAAAACACACAAAAAAACAAAACTACCTGACCCAGCAATTCTACTTCTGGGTATTTATCTGAAGAAATTCAAATCACTAACTTGAAAAGATATATGCACCCCTATGTTCATTGCAGCCCTATTTAAAATAGCCAGGCTCTGGAAGCAGCCCAAATGACTATCAATGAACAACTGGACAAAGGTGTGTACATATATACAAAGAAATGTTACATGGCCATAAAAACCGAAATCTTACAATTTGCAGCAACGTGGAAGGACCTAGAGGATATTTTGCTGAGTGAAACAGGCCAGTCAAGAGAAAGACAAACGTCTTAAGATTTCACTTAGATATGGAATCTAAAAAAAAAAAATACAGTGCAACTTTGGTTCTCAAACTTAATTTGTTCTGGAAGGCTGTTTGAGAAGTGATTTGTTTGAAAAACTAACCCGCCCCGCCCCCCGCCCCATGACAAATTATGTAAATTAATTCATTCCAGACCCTCCTCCCCCAAACGATTCTGTTTTAACCTTTCTTATATACAGAACATGTCCAATGTATTGTTTAGTCTATAAACAGACACTGGTTAAATTTATGGAACCACCCCTACTATCCTTAAATGAATCACTTTCAGCACTAGTTCTAGGGGTGCTTGTTTTTCAGGAGTTCAGCATATGGCATCTTCAACTGCTCACATGTGGTTGCCTCCGAAATGCTGTCACCTGCCAACTGCATTTGGTTTATCCTAATCTTTCCACCTATTCGATTGCCTGTGACCATTTTTCACACCTTTAGCAACATTAGCACGCTTGATGGCCTCTGTTTTAAAATTGTGCTAATTATTCATTTTGCCAGCAACAAAAGCAAAACCCCCACAATATTCACAGCATGATTTCTTGAGATGTAGACAACTGATTATATGTTCTCCTTTGTTTATGGCCTGAGAGAGCTTTTTGTCATGTTGATGTATCTATCAGCAGGAAAGGGCTGTCAGGTTGAGAACTGAAGATTTTGTTCAACAACTGAGACATTATTTCCATGAACAACTTGGTTGAGAATCGAATTGAGATGAGAGGTGTTCAAGAACTGAAGTTTAACTGTAAACTGAATCTGTTCCAGAACTCCAAATGATTCCGTTTTAACCTTTCTTACATACAGTACAGCCTAATGTACTATTTGTAAATAAATACTTTAAAATATAAAAAGGAAATGTACAGTAAAAAATGAAAATTTACGTACACACTACAACTTACCTTTAATGTTGAGAGCTACCGACGACTGACTATGGAGGAGGGGTGTTCTTGTTTGGAAGAGGAGTTCCCTTCCGTAAACACTCAGGAAGCTATTCTCCTGGGTTTCTTTTTCTTTCGTCTCTGTGCTCCACTAGAACTCGCTTCAGGCTCACAGGGCCTCTGTCTCACTAAAAACCTACCCAGTGACTGCTGTTGCCTGCGCTTTAACACTTGCCTGAAGTGAAACACTGCATTGTCATTGAACAAGTTTATTGCTCGGTTTGCTACTTCTTTGTCAGGGTGATATTTCTCAATAAAACTTTGCATTTCTCCCCATTTCCCAAGCATTCCCCTGATCAGTGAAGTAGGAATATCCTCCCTTCCCTCCCCTGAAGAGCGCTGCTCAGCTG
>PVJC01047965.1:0-12774 GCA_004026665.1 Murina feae | reverse complement strand
TCCAGGAACAATAGATCATAGTTCTTTGGATTTTATATTTTATAAAACTCAGCTCAATTGAGCCAAAACAATTGTGTAATTTACAAAATATTTACTTGTTAATATATTTCAGTTATTGAACTACCCCTCCATTATTTAAGACAGCTCATTTTATATAATCTAGAAGCCTGGTGCATGAATTCATGCATGGGTGGGGTCCCTCGGCCTCTTCAGCAATCAGGGCCAATTGGAGAGACTGGCTTGCTGAGGTGAGGGACCGTGGGAGGAAGGTCCCAGGAGGAAGCTAACCAATGGCTGATTCCATGAGGAATCAGGCTCACTCCTCCCTCCTGTCTGGGTCCAGGGTGTGGGTGAACCAGATTCAGGGTTGTCAGGGCCCCAGCAGCAAGGTCTGGGTCAGTGCACGTCATAGCTACCAACCGGTCATCTGGTCGTTCTGGTTGTTCAGTCATAGTTGTAGGCTTTTATATATAGAGATGTGGAAGTTTTGCTTCCTAGAACTTCAATGGAAGCCAAACTCCTTCCAGCATTAAGTAATCCTGATAACATCAATTATGTGACAGTTTATTACATTCTCCCCTATTGTACTCTTTAAAGAAAACATGGAGAGGTGCAGGGAAAGCTAATTGTAGATGAGGAATCCATGGAAGAGGAAAAACACCAGGGGGTGGTTTTTAAAAAGCTTAAAGTAGGTAAGAAGGTGTGTATTCCATTTATGAAAGCTTAGAACACAACTGGAAATTTTTTAAAAAATACTTTTTATTGATATTTTTTTTTTACAGAGAGGAAGGGAGAGGGATAAAGAATTAGAAACATCGATGAGAGAGAAAAATCAATCAGCTGCCTCCTGCACACCCCCTACTGGGGATGTGCCCACAACCAACGTACATGCCCTTGGCCGTAATTGAACCTGGGACCCCAAGTCGATGCTGTATCCACTGAGCCAAACCAGTTAGGGCACAACAGGAAATTTTGTATGTTACTCTTTCTGTTATTATCTTCTTATATAATAAAAGGTTAATATGCAAATTGTCCCCTTGACTGAGAGTTAACCAGGAGTTCAACCAGGGCTCAGGGCTGGCAGGCCAACTTCCTGAGGTCCCTCCCCTAGGCTAGCCAACCATCTGCAGCCCCTTCCCCTTGTCAGCCCCACCCCCAATCAGACCCCCACATCCAATAGGGGGTGGGACTGGCTGGCCAACAGTCTATGGCCCCTCCCCCCCAGCCGGCCCAGCCCGATTGACCCTCATCTCAGCGAGCCTGTCAGACCCCAATCATGCACAAATTTGTGCATTGGGCCTCTAGTTTTAAAAGACATGAGAGATAAAAGAAGATATTAAAGATTAACAAGTTCCCATGTGAAGTGACTTTTATAGGAGATTTGTTTTGCTCAACAGTCTCTCTCTTCTCTTTTGTGGAAATTCTATTGAATCTTAGCCTACGTTACAGGAGCAGATCAAGGTGAATGTATTTATATCACACACTTTCCATCCCTCTCTGTACAGTGGGCTGGCTCATAACAAGAGCCAGTTTGCAGTGGGCAGGTGATATCTAATATGCCTTCTTGTCACCAGGATGCATGTGAAACTTTCTGAAAACGGGAGAAGCCGGAAGAGAGTAAAAACAAGGGCTAGAGGAGGGAGGAAAAAGAAGCCAGCACCAGTGATAGAAGAGAGAGCATGCAATTCATTTGGGATAATTAGGCTGGTTTTAGGGCAATTAGTTTTCAACGCCAGTCTCCTGAGTTCTAACCACCCTTAACTTTGTATGTCTAGGGAAGGCAATAGCTACCTTCATCACTTCATCAGCCAGGAACTAAAACCACTCAAGCTATTCCCAGAGAACCTCTTTAACTAAAATTCTTCAGTACCCAGATGATTCACTTATGTGATCCAATTAGTATGTGTTTAAAGTATGCCCACTTAATACAAAACTTTCAAAATGCAAATTGTACAATTAAAATTTAGAGGACAGGATATTTCCATACAAATTGAAATTTGTTGCTAAAACAATTCATCTTTTTTGTAAATAATGCTCACCCAATGGTATTTTTTCATTGCCTTTAGATAGAGTGAAAGAAAGGTGCAGGGAGAGAGGGATGGAGAGAGCAACATCAATGTGAGAGAGAAATTCATTGATTAGTTACCTCCCATATGGGCCCCCACTGAGACGGTGATCTAGCCTGCAACCGAGGTACATGACCTTGACCAGGAATTGAACCCACAACCTTTTGATGCATGGGCTTCTGCTCTAACCATTTTGCTAAAATGGCCAGGGCAAAATTAATCTATCTTTTATGTTTTCCGGGAAATTGACTCACAACATGTTCATAGGTTTTTATCTGTAGTGATTTTCACTCTCAATAGTTGAACAGTAACTTTTTGAATGAGGCCACCACACCCTCTTCTGTCCCATACTATACTTATATGATAAACTAGAGGCCTGGTGCACAAAAATTTGTGCACTGGGGTGGGGAGGGTCTCTCAGCCCAGCCTGTGCCCTCTCGCAGTCTGGGACCCCTCAGAGGATGTCCTCCTGCTTGTTTAGGCCCACTCCCCAGGGGAACGGGCCTAAGATGGCAGTCAGACATCCCTCTGGCAGCCTGAGAGCACTCAGGGGATATCCACTTGCTAGCGGGGAGCAGGCCTAAGCTGTAGTTGGACATCCTTAGCTCTGCTGAGGAGGTGAGAGAGGCTCCTGCCACCACCACTGTATTGGCAGCCTTCAGCCTGGCTTGTAGCTGAGCAGAGCTCCCCCTGTGAGAGCGCACTGACCACCAGGGGGCAGCTCCTGCATTGAGCGTCTGCCCCCTGTTGGTCAGTGTGTGTCATAGTGACCAGTCATTCCCATTCTGCTGTGAGGGTAAATTTGCATATTACCCTTTTATTATATAGGATTGTTTATTCAGTAGTCACCTATGTAATGATGATAATATAATGATCCAAATATTTGGATTTGGATCATTTATATGAAACCTTATCAAGGACAAATAACATTACATCTTTCTTTTCATTAAGGATTAGAGAATGTGTGTGAGGGGAACTCCAGGGAAGTAATGCTGATTTTGTCCTTGTGACTCTTTTCATCTTCTTGAAAGGATCTAGCCAGTCAGCATATAGTATCCTTTTCTTCTCCCGCCAATATACTAACATATATTTTTACAAGTGTTAGAAGAAATATCTGACAGTTCAAACAGGTCAGTGAACATATTTATTCTTCCCAAATAAATGGTAGTAAAGATTTTGTCAACGAAGAAGGGAAGGTGAGCCTAAGATGCAGGCAGGGTCATCAGAAAGGCAAAATGCATAAATGGCTCCAAATAGATCAAAAGATCTTGCTCCCAAAAGGCCTTTCCCTCTGTATGCTTGAATGGAGTGAAGAGTCATTTGAACATAATTGATGGAACCAAGGGAGAGAGAATTTTACCGGGAGATCTCAGCTTCAAAGAAGGCTGAAGATAACAGAGGCAAACTTAAAGGGCATTTAGGCAAAATCAGTAAGATAATATGACTAAGTCATCTAACCTCCTGACCTTTAGAAAAGAAAAGGCAAGCTTGGGAATTATATACATCTTGACCTTGAAGAACTAAATACTTTTGAAAATGTCTTTGGGTGATAGTTTTCACAGGGCAGTGAGTAACATTCTATAATTGGGGGCAACTTTCAACACAGCTGTGGTATCATTGTGCTCAACTACGTCTTCTGAGATGTTTTGCAAGAAAAGTTAAAAACAATAAATCCAGTGTCTTGCCTAAGGATTCAAGCCTTTTTCTTTGCCTCAGTATCAGGGAAAATTGAAGAGTTTAAGTGCAAAACGAATTATTTTTAGAGTTTCGAGACCTGGTAGACTAAAAACACTAGCAAAGATTGGCCAACATTGAATTTTTTACATTTGTTCAGAAATGGTTCCCTTCCAATTTGTTTTTCATTATCTGTTTCACTACAAAAGGAAAAATACACTTGGCCAAATCCCTTATCTGAGAACTAAAAATCTCAATACCAGTAACAATGATTGAGATTTTAGTGCAATAAGTGGGAAACAACAATGTTTAGGTTTCCACAGAACAATCACCTCCTTTCTTTCTTTAAAGAGAAAGAGAGTGAGGCAAAGTAATCATGAAAAGGAGCCGTGCGAGGCATCTGCTCCCTGGATGGCCGACCCTGGAGCAGATGCAGAACTTTGGCTTTGAACTTTGGGAGCTTTCCGTGACTTTGAAAATAAATTTGATTCTTATTTTTGACACTGTCTTCTCACTTCCAAGGTTAGTCCAGCCAAACGATTACATGGTGACCCCTGTAGACGTTCAAGTCCTGCCCTCTGTTTGAGTACTTCGATCATTTCCCAAGGAGACAGAAAAATTGATTCCACTTGACTATCTGCCACTGTCCATGTATTGGATCTGATAGATCTTAGAAGAAATGCACAAAGGCTTTGGAATCCACTAAAGGCTGACTCCGTATCTGTCTCTATCAAATTCTATGGTCTGAGGCAAGTGATCGCTGGCAGTAGATACTTCATGAGCTTTAGGATTTATTTATTTCAGAATTTTGGGGACCATCATTCCCCATAGTTTTAGGAATTGGAACCACCTTTCCAAAAGGAAAAAGTGTCTATAACAAAGGTCACCTATTTGGAGAGACATCAATAATCCTATCATTCAGGAGAGTAAGTGCTATTGTCTCCTTGTTGACAGGCTTTGGGAATTTTACATGTTATTAATATGGCTGACTAATTCCTAATTAGGAACTCATTAGCAGTTCCACAACTGTAGAGTTTGATGGATTTGCAGCCAATCTTGAAAAAGGTCACAATACATGACCTCTGGTCCAAGACTTTCCCATCTGTCCATCATGTAAAACCATTTTTTCTTTAATACTGGAGAATATAATAATTCCGATTCCCCTTGAAAAAGTGCACAGGGCTCTTATCTTCTGAGAAAATTACATTTAATTACATATTGGTATTAATAAAGCATTGTCAGCTTTTGATTTTCTAATAGGACATTTCCATCCTCTATATCTCTTACTGGAAGTAACCGTTCTTCCACTTGGAAAATACTGCTTAAGGGCAAGTATGGATGTGTTAACCTGTGAATATGCATGCTTCTTCAGAACATTAAGATAAACAAAAACATGCCATTTTGGTGATTTCCATAGCAACTGTGCAATTGTACAACATAACAATTCGCTACTCAAAAGGGAACATTTTATATTAACAAAAGATATGTTATTAAAACAAATGTTTTAATTTTCATCATTCCTAAAAGCCAGAGGAGGAAATTGATTTCTGAGTTGAATGTGGAGCCCAATTCTAAAAAAAATAAACCATTTTAATTTAAAATTTAACAATGGTGCACTTAAAGTTTCAAACCACGTTTAACTTTGTCATATTTTAAAGTAGGGATTGTAATTTTTTCATCTTCTTTCTTATTTTCTATTTCTGTTAGACTTTTATTTATATAATTTAGAGAGGGTGTGAAGTTTAATGGGAAAGGTTTTGGACCCTTTGTTTCCCCATGATGTCCTATAATTTTTCCAACGGGTGTAATGATATATTTGTTCTAATTGCAAAAAAAGTAGGCAATGATAAGCCGATGGATTTTCTTTAATTTTCCCAGCTTTCTGTGGAAAAGAGCCAAGAAGCCCCATGCAAAACAGTAAGGATAGATCCTGTGTGTGCTGAGAAGGGCTGGAAGTTTTTTATGTACTTCCAATCCCTTCATTTTAAAAATTCAGAAATTTGAGACCCAGAATCAGAGAATCACATTACCAGGTCTTTTTCTCTCTTCCTTTTTTTTTTTTTGGTTTGTTTTTAAAATATATTTTTATTGATTTCAGAGCAGGAGAGAGAGAGAGAGAGAGAGAGAGAGAGAGAGAGAGAGAGAGAGAGAGAGAGAGAAACATCAATGATGAGAGAGAAACATGCCCCCTACTAGGGATTGAGCGCACAACGGGGCATGTGCCTTGACGTGGAATCAAACTATGACGTCCTGATTAATAGGTTGATGCTCAACCAAGGAGCCATGCCTACCGGGCTTGTTCGTTTTTTGCTTCCCAAATAGAGTTTGGCTTTCATGCCTGATGGGTTCTTTCATGTAAACCATAATAAGTTTCCATTCTTTTTTATTCATTCATCAAATATATATTGAGTCCTTATTAGATGCTAGACTCTGATAGGACTGGCCACAGATTAATTATAAACAAAGTTATTGTCCTATAGGTTTATTCTGGCACAGGGGAGAAATATGCAATATGAACCTGGCTGGTCCCTCTTAATGGTTGGTGTCAACCCTTTGATTCCCAGTTATAGGCACATACCTGGGTTGCAGGTTTGATCCCCAGCCATGGTCAAGGAGTGTGCAGGAGGCAACCAATTGATGTGTCTTTCTCACATCATTGTTTCTCTCTCTCTTTCTCTCTTTCTCTTTTTTTTCCCTCCTCCCTCTCTCCTTTCCACTCTTTCTAGAAAAATCAATAGGAAAATATCTTCTGGTAGAGATTGACATGGAAAAGAACAGAATGCTATGGGGGAGTGTTAAGGAGAACATAAAAAAAACCTACAGTGCTCAGAAAAGCCTTTGCCTGTGAGGTGACTCAAGCTAATTTTATAGATTAATTTTCGGTCCATGGATGGGGAGGAAAAAATAGTCAGCAATCCTCCAATCTGCACAATGTCAGAGGATGTATTGCTATTAACCAGGCTGCAGACCTTTGCATTTGATGGCCTACTTACAAACTTGTTTTGTTGAGTTTATTTCTGTATTTATATCTATTTTTGACCCTAGAAAAGAAGCAGTGATTTTTTTTTAAGTGAGAAATAAAACAAACTGATTTAATATGTAGTTAGCCAATGAACCTCACGCCTTAGGGGCTGTTAGCTAATGCAAATGAAGGGGTAGATGTTAAATTAGGTCTGTTTTTGCCAAAGTTCTCATTGAAAATGGAAACAGGAAAAAAATACCTTTATGTCAGTCATTCTTGTGTGGGTTTATGTTAGCTGAGGCTCAGAGAAGTGAGAGTGACAAAAAGAGGTCTGAGCTGCCCAGCCGTTGAATACACGACCTCGTGAGCAAGTGAACAACGGTTACTACCGTGGTTACATAAAAACTGTAGTTCTTCAGAGATTAAATAGAACCGAAAAGAGATAACAAAGTCTCCCAGATGACAGCTTTCAACCAGACCGAGTTATCCCTCTGGGCTGCTGGGAGCCCGTGATAGGTAATGAGCAGCTGTTGGCTGGAGACCAGAAGCCAGTCCTACAGGAGAAGGTGAAATGCCTGGAGAGAAGAAAATGCAGTTAATAAAGGACCGGAAGTCAACTTGTTGGCGTGGGAAAGTGTTCAGCCAAGGAAAGGTGGCATATTTGAATGAAGGCTGTCTGTTAACACACTACTTGAATCCCAGCGCTTGCCATAAAATATTGCTCCTGAGTTGCTTGACCTGTGTTCATCTTATCTCCACCAAGAGTGAAGAGGTGCCTTGCATACAAGGTCCACAACACATCATTATCTAGCAGCTCCGGGTTAATTTGAACAGTGATGATCTGAGAGCAGACATGCGGAAAATACTCTTTCACCAATCCAGAAGAATTTGTTATTAAGATGATGCTCTCTCTGCCTGGCCGGTGTGGCTCAGTGGTTGAGTGTTGACCTATGATCCAAGAGGTCATGGTTTGATTTCCAGTCAGGGCACATGCCCAGGTTGCAGGCTCAATTCCAAGTAGGGGGTGTACACGAGGCAGCCAATCAGTGATTCTCTCTCATCATTGATGTCTCTCTCTTCCTGTCCCTTCCTCTCTGAAATCAATATATATATATATATATATATATATATATATATATATATATATATAGAGAGAGAGAGAGAGAGAGAGAGAGAGAGAGAGAGAGAGAGACCCGGTGCATGACATTCATGCACTGGAGGGGAGTCCTTCAGCCTGGCCTGAGCCATCTCGCAGTCTGGGACCCCTGAGGGATTCTTAGCGCAGCTACAGAGGCAGAAGAGGCTTCTGCCACCTCTGCTGCACTCCCCAGCTGTGAGCTGGACTTCTGACTGCGCAGTGCTTCCCCTTTGGTAGCATACTGACCTCCAGGAGACAGCTCCCGCATTATTGAGTGTCTGCCCCCTGGTGGTCAGGGTGTGTCACAGCAACCAGTCGTTCCACTGTTCAGTCGATTTGCATATTAGGGTTTTATTATATAGGATAGATATTTTAAGATAATGATCTCCTTGTTAGGGCTGACTGACATTTTATGTCTTTAACTGACTCTGATCAGCAGTCACATTGGCTGCTCAGTCAATGCAGATTTAAATTAAATGAATTATTCCACAGCTATGGTCAATATTATCCTACCAAGCCCTTACAGCTTATCTCAAATGTCATTTTCTCTAGGAGACTTTCTCAGACCAAGTCATGTCATGCCTCTCTTTTATCATGTAGTCTTTACCTTTTGTAGAACTTAGTGAAATATAATTAAATCATTAACTATTAAAATATTTGTTCAAAGTCCCCTTTCCATACTAAAAATGAAGCGTTACAAGTAGAAGAAGCAAGTCTACTGCATGAGTCTTTATTCCAGCCTCATAATATTTTGTTCAGAACAAAGTACTCTGTAAATATTTGTGGAGTCATTCAGTGAGTGTGGCTTGGAGTTCCAGAATGCTTTTCATTTTATTGTTTTAAATTCTCCCCAGCTATGCTGTAATCTAGTAATGGAACACTTTCCAAGCTCTTCGATCTTTATTTTATCTCTTAAGAATTTCACCAAGGTTGTTGTGATAATCAAATGTGATAGTGAGTGCTAACTTCAGCTCTAATCACTACTTGTCTACAAACCAGTTTTGGGAGGTTTTTTTAACCTGTATCACCCTCTTTTTTAAAAATTGTGAAATGAAAATATTGAAAAATGAAGTGGTACAGCCTAGGGCATTGCGATAGGGAAGGAGAGAGGTGGTATCATTAATACTTAACCTTCCTGGTATTTCATCTGGGCAAGCTGGCCTCTTCAGACTTCTGTTTCCTCTGCCATTAAGCAGGCTGTAGTGAGAGTTATGCAAATTAAAACATCAGGCATCTAGAACATTTCTGGGTGTTCAATAAGCACTCAACTGTCACGCGATCAAATACTGGATTTCGAAATTTTATTTTAGATCTAATAGGGTGAAAGGATTGTAGGGGGACAATCCTTTGGTAGAGGATTGTAGGGGGACAATTGGGAAGGTAGAGGAGTTCGGAGTTTAGGCGAGTCTATCCAGGTGACAGACGATGCTGGTGTGCCTCAGAAGAGTGGCAGAGAAGGTGGAGAAGGTGGAGAAGGCAATGAGGGTAGTCAGGAAGGAAGTTTTCCAGAGCACATCATCAACAGAGGATGATGAGTTATTAGGCTCAGGGGATGAAGACAGGGCGAATTGTGATATATGGTTTTGTGTTTTTGGTTTTCGTTTTTGCTTAATCAATTGGATGGATGTTGGTGCCACTCACTGAGATTAAAAGACAGCAGGAGTAGATGAGTTTTGTTTTGGATCTATTGAATGAGAGCTGCCTGTAGGTCATCCAAAGAAAGCAGCTATCCAGTCGAGAATTTGATATATGGGTCTGAATCGAAGCTAAAGATCTGCAATGAAGAATGAGCTGTAAATGAAAGATGAAACAGAATACTAGTGGAAGGCAGGATGTGTAGCGAGTGGAGAATAGTTCAAATGGTTTTGAGTATGGTCACATGCAGATGAGACAGCTAAGAGTTAGGAATAGGTTGGAGGTAGACCAGCAATCAGGATTTCTAAGAAAGAAACAAGAGGTGGGATCCAAAGCATAGAATTAGGCAGTAATCATGTGATCTCTGCCATTAACGTAAAGAAAGGTGTGAAGACTCAGAATGGATATTTGGGGCGAGATGATTTTTCCCCTGTTGGTATATTAGTTTTCGATTGCTATCTAACAAACTACCACAAATTTAGTGGCTTAAAACAATGCCCATATTTGCTGACTTTTCCGTAGGTCAGGTGTCTGTGTGGGCTCAGCTCAGTTCCCTGCTCCAGGACTCGCAAGACTGAAATCAAGGTGTCCCAGGCTGGGCACTTACCTTCAGGCCCTGGGAAAGAACCTATTTCCACACTCGTTCAGTCTGTTGACAGAATCCATTTATTTGCCGTTGTAGGTCTGGGATCCCTGTTTCCTTGCAGACTTTCAGAGAAAATGTCAAGGGTTAATAAGAAAAGAAGAAGAGCTGAAATGAAAGAAGACTGTAGCTACCAGGATAATTTTCTTTTCACAAGTGATATGTAAGCATGTTCATTTTATTTTAAAAATGGAAATAAAATTTCCTCTTTACTCTTCTACCCACAGCTCCCAGCACCACTCCCCCACAAACTAATCACTCTCTATTTCGTATATCAAGTAAATATGTATGTATTGAGAAATAGCTTTTATTCATTTTTTTTATAAATTATATTAGAGGCCAAGTTCACAAAAATTTGTGCACTTGGGGCAGGGGGGAGTCCCTCAGTCCAGCCTGTGCTCTCTTGCAATCTGGGACCCCTCAGGGAATGTCCACCTGCTGTATTAGGCCTGCTCCCTGGGGAGTCAGGCCTAAGCTGGCAGTCAGACATCCCCTTGGCAGCGGGGAGCAGGCCTAAGCTGCAGTCAAACATCCTTAGCGCTGCTGAGGAGGCAAGAGAGTCTCCCACCACCACCACTGTGCTGGCAGCTGTCAGCCTGGCTTGTGGCTGAGCAGAGCTCCCCCTGTGAGAGCGCACTGACCACCAGGGCAGCTCCTGCATTAAGTGTCTGCCCCCTGTTGGTCAGTGTGTGTCATAGTGACCAGTCATTCCCAGTTGTTCTGCTATTAGGGTCAATTTGCATTTTACCCTTTTATTATATAGGATAGAGGCCTGGGTGCATGGGTGGGGGCTGGCTGGTTTACCCTGAAGGGTGCCCCAGATCAGGGTTGGGGTCCCACTAGAGTGCCTGGCCAACCTGGATGAGGGGTTGAGGGCCATTTTCAGGCTGGCCACGCCCCCTGGCAACCCAGTTGAAACTCTGTAACCTTAAGCGGAGCCTAGGCAGGCCAGGGAAGGTAGGAAGCTTGGCTTCCTCCATAGTCAGGGATAACTCAAGTCTCCTGCTCCCCCAGCTCCATGGCTGCCACCATCTTAATTGGGTTAATTTGCATTCTTACTCCTGATTTGCTGGTGGGCATGGCTTTTGGGTATAGCAGAGTATGGAGTGATGGTTGATTTGCATGTTTCTCTTTTATTAGTGTAGATAATCAAGAAAATATTGTTTTACATTTTTTTAGTATTTTCTGAATGCCATTTCATATCAACATAAATTAATCTAATAGTTTATGCTACTCTAAATGAATGCAAATTTAAATGTAATATATATTATAATATATTTACTACTATATATATATTATGTTAAACATAATTATCTATATATAATACATCAAATGTACATATAATATAAAATATAACATAAATAAATTTGCAATGCCATAGCATTTTAATTATTATAGCTCCCCCATTTTATTTTTTGTTTTTTTGTGTGTTTTTTTAAGGTTTTTTTTTTATTGCTTAAAGTATTACAACAAGTGATAGATAGGTCTCCATTTTTTGTCCATCTTTTTGTAATTCTTTAAAATTTTTCACAATTTTGTAAATTAGTATTTCCATATTAATTATGAAATCACAATATCAAGTTCATAGAAACCTTGATGAAATTTTGATTGAGGTTATATTACATTTATTAATTTAAATAAACTTGGCATAAGTGTCATACTAGGTTTTTTTTCATTCATGAGCATAAGCCTTCAGTTACTCAGTTATTACAGACGCCAGCTAGTTTACTCATTATTTCTATATAGATCCTGCATATGCAGGGTAAGGCAAAAGTTAATAAATAACAATAATTTATAAATGATAATGCAAGACTAAACTCTGTTTCCTGTACTCACTTCTGTAAACCTACTTTTGCCCCACTCTGTACGTTTCTGAGAAATTCAGGAAGCCAAACGGTACTGTGTTATCTAAATCACAGATTTTGTTTGTAGCTTTTGTTTCTTCCTTGTATTAACCAGGAGACTTTATTCCCTCTGGAGCTGTAAATCACAGCATTTGGGGCTGCAGATAGGAGCATTAAGGATATCTCGGCTGTCCCGAGCAGTAACTCAGTTCTGTGAAATTATATCCACTGGGGTCTATGGGGTGCCTGAGACAGCTTTATTTCTTGAATTTATTACATTCCTTCACAGCTTCTCTTAAAGATTTCATAAACTCACAATGAAAAGTGGTCACTTAAAATCAGACTCCAAATGGAGCCGAGGTAATCAGGCTTGTCTTTCTCTATCCCTTACCTGAATAGCAGAAGCTTGAACTACTCTTTTATTTATTTATTTATTTATTTTTTAATTTTTTAAAAAATTATTATTACATAAAGCTTTACAAAGATTAGTACATATATCTCTTTTTTCCCCTGCCCTTCCCCCTGCCTCCCCTGCCCCCCAGTGTTTTGTGTCCATTGGTTATGCTTAAATGCATGCATAAAAGTCCCATGTCTGATCTGTTACCCCCCTCCTGCCCCATCGTCCCTGTCCTTGTTGCTGTAATTTGACAGTCTGTTTGATGTTGCTCTGCCTCTGAATCTATTTTTGTTCACCAGTTTATAATGGTTATTATTATCCATAGATGAGTGAGGACATGTGGTATTTTTCTTTCATTGACTGACTTATTTCACTTAGCATTATGTTCTCCAGCTCCATCCATACGCCTGCAAAT
>PVJC01047964.1:0-12705 GCA_004026665.1 Murina feae | reverse complement strand
GTTTCTTTGGGACGCCTAAGCCACGCCCACCAATCAGAGCGACTGTATGCAAATTAACCCAGCCAAGATGGAGGCCGGCACTTACGGAGCTGCTAGAGTAAACAGGCAGCTTCCATTGCAGCAGGAGTAAAACTGTTTGCTGGCCGCCTGAGCTTCTCTCGGCTCCAGGCAACAACATATTTGCAACACTGTCTCAATTATAGAAGTCTGGAGCAGAAGCCAACAGAAGGCTTCCTTACCTGCCTAGGCCTCAGCTTAAAGGAACAGTGTATCAACTATAGAAGATAAACAAACCCCTGAAACCTGATTCCAGCCAGCCTTGCTGGGACATTGGGTCAATGGGAGCTGTGGGCAGCCTGAAAGCCTGAAAACAGCCCTCAGTCCGTCACTCAGGCTGGCCACACCCCAATGGGGTGAGGGACCCCACTGGGGGGCTTGGTCAGCCTGCAAACAGCCATCAGCCCCTCACCCAGGCTGGCCAGGTACTCCAGTAGGGGCCCAAAATCTGAAGGGTCTGTGGGCAGCTTGAAAATGGCCCTCAGCCCCTCACACAAGCTGGCCACCCCCATGGGGTCAGGGTCCACACTGGGGGGCTTGGCCAGCCTGCAAACAGCCATCAGCCCCTCACCCAAGCTGACCAGGCACACCAGCAGATGGACATCCCCAGAGGGGTCCCAGACTGCAAGAGGGTGCAGGTCAGGCTCAGGGACCGCCCCCCCCCATGCATGAATTTCATGCACCGGGCCCTTAGTTTTATATAAAAGGTAACTATAGGACAAAAACTCAGTTTCTACCAATGTGGTAGGAAAAAAATGAAAACCTGCCCATTGCCCCATAAATAACAAATCTTGATGAAAAGTAAATATACACAATTTCTAGGAATTTTTCTTTAGTTACTTTCAATATTGAAAACAACTTCTCAAAATACATTTATTTAAAGCAGTAGGTCAAAAAAGACATGTGGAGAACAACCTTGTATACTCTTCCATATCCACCTTTTCCTAAGATGGAAACCTCTTCAAATTCATTTAAGTAACGTGAAGTCTGTGCTTCAAAGGCTACTTCCCTTGATCTGAAAGTTAAAACAGCCAATATTAAAGCATGAGCACATCAGAATGTTCTAGGCAGTTCACATTCCCTGTTTTACTATTAACCTTCTAACTTCCTTCATCACTAAAGTGTGGTGATTTGGAAAGGATGAGCTAAAACGAACATTTTCAGAGCAGCCAGTAGGCTCAATGGCTGAATGTCAACCCATGAACCAAGAGGCCACGATTCAATTCCTGGGGCTGGATCCCCAGTGTGGAGCGTGGGAAACAGCCGACTGATGATCCTCTCTCATCACTGATGTTTCTACCCCTTTCTCCCTCTCCCTTCCTCTCTAAAATCAATAAAAGTATTTTTAACGCAATTTTTCAGTCTCTATGAAAAAAATATTTGCTAAGCAAATTGACAGGTTGATATGATAGCAAGAGGATCGTTAATCTAATTTTAAGTATTTTACCAGTAATATACAGGTAAATGACTAACTAAACAGGCAAAAAATTAGCGAAGTTCAGAAGAAAGTCACTTAAATTTCCAGACAAGTTACAGATTTCATATTAACACTTCCTAAATACAGGCAAAATTCAATGGTTTTCCCTGACAGAGACCACATTATCAGTACTCTGCATTAAGGCCAGGGCTTATGGGATCCACAGTGAATGAGGAGAACAAGGGATCAAACGTGAAGAAAAAAAATTTTAAAGCAAAAAAAAAAACAAAAAAACAAAACAAATTTTTGTTTTAATTTTTTAAAGGAGGGAAATGAGAATTAAAGCAAATCTTGGAGCAATAATTAACTGCCGAGAACAAAGTTTTTAATTTGCATAAACTATATTAACTACGCTATTTTTAAACTCAAAACTCATTTCTCATTAATTCAGGATTCTTTTTTTTTTTTAACTTTGTTTTACTGCTTAAAGTATTACAAAGAGTGTTAGATAAGTCTCCATTTTTTTCCCTTGACCTTCCCCCCCTCCTCCCCTATCCCCCAGTATCTTGTGTCCATTGATTATGCTTATATGCATGCATGCAAGACCTTCAGTTGATCTCTTAACTCCCCCCCAACCCTCCCCAACCTTCCAGCTGTAGTTTGACAGTCTTCAATGCTGTTCTGCCTCTGTATCTGTAATTCAGGATTCTTAATCCTGACTTGATAGTTAACATTTAAATAATCACAAAAGTATTTGATACAGACCTGATCTTCGGAATATGAGAACTATCCTCACAAGGATCCTAAAATAAAATAAAAAAATATTTTTAAAAGCATTTTGAAAAAGTTATGGAATAAGGAATCTATCAAAATTCAATGTCATATTAATAGTCTCAAATGTTTATACAATATTAAAAAATAAGACTCAATGGCTTTTTCAACATTACCTAAAAGCTTACAATTGAAAATATCTCTCTCTTAACCAGAAGATCACTACTGAAAAAGCTGTTCTTGCTACCCACTGACACAGCTGAGAATGTACCAAGGCGCACCATAAGCAAATGGTGATTTTTACCTTCAAAATATACTAGAATGCAGAAATGGACAACTTCTCACATCTCCACGCTGACACCCTTTCCAAGCCACCATCATCTCTTCTTGCCTGTATGATTGCACCAGTGCCCGTGCTTTTGCCCTTGGCCCCCCTCGGTCTATTCCCAACACAGAAGCGGGTTGATCCCATGAACTCGCAAGTCAGGTGATGCCATTCTTCTGCTCAAAATCCTGCAATGCTGCCTGTTCCACTGAGTGAACACCAAAGACATTAAAATGGTCTCAAAGTCGGACTCTATTGTTTAACTCCCTCGTCCCTCTTACTACCCTCTTGCCCCCACTAAGCTCCCCTGCTCACTCCAGCCACATGGCTGTCTATCCAGCTCCCCCGACACCTGACACACTGCTCACTGGGGAACTGCTGTGCTCCCACTGGAGTGCTTTTCCTCCAGGCATCTGCGTGGCGCCTCCTCTCGGCCTCAGCTCCTGACTCAGGAGTCTCAGTGAGGCTCTCCCTGGCCACCCTCCGTAACACTCACACATTTTCTAAGTCCCTCCCCTGCTTTATATTTCTCCTTAACACTTAACACCATCGAACCCATTTATTTTTCCACATTTTCATTGTTCTGTTGCTTAATACCCGCTCTTTACAACAGAAGTCCCCTGAGGCCAGGATTCTGTCTCTATTGCTTACTGCTTGAACCCCAGCCCGTACCAGAGAGCCTACCTAACACACAGCAGCCATTCATAAATAGTTGTTACATAAACAAATTAACGTTAAAAACTTCATAAATCTCTTTATAACCAGGATTTCGTAACGCTTTAAAATACAGCCTCTGGAAATCAA
Source organism: Murina feae (assembly GCA_004026665.1). Taxonomy (NCBI): domain Eukaryota; kingdom Metazoa; phylum Chordata; class Mammalia; order Chiroptera; family Vespertilionidae; genus Murina; species Murina feae. The sequence continues at coordinate 9,331 of PVJC01047964.1, read as the reverse complement.
AATGTTCTTGTCACACACCATGCAGGTATTTTGAAGCTCACCTGACGGACGCTCTCTCTAGCTGACCTCATTAAATGAGTGATGGCTCTGTTGTGATGTAGTCTCAAGGAGCTAAACTCATCACTGCAGGTGAAAGAAGACAGCAGCCCCATTTTGATAAAGGTCTGACAAAGTACTAGAGAAAGAATGCAGAAAGCTATTAGAAAGGCCGTCAATAAAATGGCAATTTTATTTTTTTTAATATATATTTTTTATTTCAGAGAGGAAGGGACAGGGAGAGAGAGCTAAAAACATCAATGATGAGAGAGAATCATCCATCGGCTGCCTCCTGCACACCCCCTACTGGGGATGGAGCCCGCAACCCAGGCATGTGCTCTGCGCAGGAATCGAACCGTGATCTTTCTGGTTCTTAGGTCTAGGTCAATGCTCAACCATGGAGCCACATCCGGCTGGGCTAAAATGGCACTTCTGAAGAGTACACAGAGCATAAAGCACGATGATAGCCTCCGTGAGAAAAAAGGTCTGTTCCTACATGCATTACAACTTGGGGACTAACTCTGTCAAAGTGAAGCAATGGGTACACTCACTGGTCAGGAGCACATCTATACCGACTTCTCTGACATTGAACAGTCATTTGATTACCATTCCTGGTTGGTCAGGAAAGTACTAAGCTCCATCTTTTAAAAAGGCAAGAAAAATGTAATCACAGTGGTCTTCTGATTTTCTAACATATTTCATATTTCTTATCTCAAACAGGCATTGAGATAAGAATAAAGTGAGAAGTGGAAATGATCAGAACGAACAACAAAAGTGAATATTAATTATTGTTTCTATTATAGAATTTCTTAACCAACAGAGAGCTGGGCGGTGCAGGAAAACGCCACACAGTTGGTGTTAAAAGTATTTAGTGTGTAGAGAAAAAGTTTCTTATTCAACCTCAAAAATACTACTGTTCCAGCGCTCTGGTCAAGAGCTGGTTCAAAATGACTATCTGGATTTTCATTTACCTGTTCACCAACTAAACCTTAAGAGAGCTTCACATGTTATATAGATTACCACGTTACAGATAAAAAAAAACCTACCTTTCATTTATTTAAATATGTACAATTTTATGGTTATTAATCTTTCAGGGAACCTAGTAATCCCTATATAATAAAGAGCTAATATGCTAATTAGACCAGACGGCAGAACGACCTTCCCGACGACCTTAGGGATAACGCAGGGATTGCAAGGGCCAAGGCAGCTGAGGCTGCGGGGGCGAAGACCCTTACACATATTTCATGCATCGGGCCTCTACTTATATTCATAAGGATAATTACCCAAAGCAAAATATAAAAAGAATTCTAAGAAATATAAACTCTATTGCCCAGCCAGCACGGCTCAGTGGTTGAGCATGGACCTATGAACCAGGAGGTCATGGTTCGATTCCAGGTCAGGGCACATGCCCGGGTTGCAGGCTCCATCCCCAGTGGGGGGTGTGCAGGAGGCAGCTGGATCAATGATTCTCTCTGATCATTGATGTTTCTATCTCCCTCTCTCCTTTTCCCTCTCTGAAATCAGTAAAAATATATTTTAAAATATATAAGCTATTAATACTTATTTCAAATTTTTATATACCCGCAGCATGAAATACCATAGTACTTTTGCAAGTGTTATTTAGCCAGATGAATTTATTCTTACTAACATTTAAACACCTGTCTTGAACGAAATGGGTTTGGTTCATGCACGTGGCTCAAGTGCTCCAGCAGAGAAACAAGCAATAGTTGGTTGGCAACTGCAAAAGGGAAGGTCGGCTGCTGCTGCTGCGGTCCTTTTAACACCTGGAGTTCTGCTGGAACATCAGATTCTAGAAATTAAAAAAGGAAAAATCGTAATAAATGGTAAGTATATCTCGGAAATGACAAAATAAGACATTCTAATTAAAGAAACAAACTATGTAACTTTAAGGGAAAAAACCCACCACAGCCCACCTGGTGTGGCTCAGTTATTGAGCATCAACACCCATAAACCAAGAGGTCATCGGTTCGATTCCCGATCGGGGCGCATGCCCAGGTTGAAGGCTTGATCCCCAGGAGGCGTGCAGGAGGCAGCTCATCAATTATGTTTCTCTCTCATCGATATTTCTATCTCTATCCCTCTCCCTTCCTCTCTCTAAAATCAACAAAGACATATTTAAAAAATAAATAAAACTGGGCTTTAAAAAGCACACAGTAGTTAAGCTGAGTGGGGTTAATCAAGACAGACTTTTTGGAATTGAGCTTTGAGTTGAATTCTGGAAGTTGGAAGCCTAGCAGAATGATGCCACTGGGGGAAGGGAAAAAGTTTTGGTAGTAATGATGTACACAAAGGTAGAAATGAATGAATGAATGAATGAATGAATGAATGAATGAATGTTCAAGCAAACAAGCGGGGATGCCTCCTGTCACGAGGACAGCGTAGGCCCAGGCATAAAGACATTAGTTTGGCAGAGGAGAAAGGGAAGGACAAAAATTTGACTCTCGAACATATGCTACGTATGGACAGGTGTCTTATATGTACAATCTCATTTAATCCTCACAAGACCGTAACAGGTCAGTGTTACCATTCCCATACTGCAGATGAGGACACTGATCTCACAGAGAAGATAGGAAATTTGTAAGCGGGCAGATCGACTAACTCCCAAGCCCATCATCCTCTTTCCACTACACAGGACCAACCAGACAGATGAGTTTGCACTTCAACTGAAGGTCATGAGCTGGTACAGGAGGCGACCTGACAGAAACATGTAGGAAAGAATAGGTTGCAGAAATAGCAAGGAAGAAAGGGACCTGCCAGGATTTAAAACGCCAGGAATGGGAGGAAGGGGGTGTTAATGAGCGGAATTGGTAAGAGGGCTTGTCAGAGGAAAGAGGAGACACTGAATTCTCACTTGGTTCTCGATCGGAATTAGTTCCGGAAGGCTGTTCGCGAGGGGATTTGTTCGAAAACCAAATCATTTTTTCCCACCAGAAAGAATGGAAGTTGAATTAATCTGTTCCAGAACCCCAAATGATCCCGTTTTAACCTTTTTTATATACGCTACCTTTTCAATGTACTGTTTAACCTATAAACAAGCACTTCTTTTCTTGAATTTACCGAACACCCCTCCAGCCTTAAAGAAACTGCTTTCAGCACTGGCTCCAGGGGTGCCTCTCAGGAGACCAGCGGGCTCCATCTATGCTTTTTCACTATCACGGCCCCCACCTGCTCACTGCTTTTTTTTTTTAATTTCTTTATTGATTAAGGTATTACACAGGTGTCATTATCCTCTCCCATTGCCCCCCAACGCCCCCCACTCATGCCCTCACCCCCGTTTATCCAAATCAACAAGTTTTTCTACCTCTTCAACCGCCTGTGATCACTGCTTCTTTCACACCCTTAGCAACATTAGCGCTCTGGATGCCTCTTCATGTTCTAAAATTGTGCGAATCCGTTGGTTCTCCAGCAGCAAAAGCATTCTCTCCTGTTTGTTACCTGCCACCTGCTTTTTATCAAGCTGAGGTACCAGCACAAAAGCGCTGTCAGGTCAAAAACTGAAGTTCTGGTCAACCACGGAGACATTTTTTAAAATATTTTTTTTTGATCCTCACCCAAGGAGTGAGGATACCTTTTCCATTGGTTTCTAGAGAGAATGGAAGAGAGGGAGGAGGGGGAAGAGAGCGAGAACCTGCAACCCAGATACTTAAAGGTGCCCTTGATCGAGAATCAAAGCCAAGATCCTTTGGTGCACAGGCTAATGCTCTAACCACTGAGCGACGCCAGCCAAGGGGAGACATTTTCTCTGTGAACAATGTGGTCAAGAACCGAATGGCTCCTGATGGGAGATGATCAAGAACCGAGGGAGAAACCTGCGGGATTAATCTGAGGTACAATTTTAGGAAACTTGTTTCCGGTGAAAGAAGAAAAATTACTGAGTCTGACATTGGGCTTACGGTTGGCCCTCCTTCGGAGACGATGGGGGCCTGGGGGCGGGGAGAGAACCGAAGACAGCAACCTTGATCAAAGGCCGAGGGACCCTACCTAACAAACGCAGAGCACAGGTGTTGGGGTCACACCTAGGTTCTGCGTTTCCAGCCTCTACTGTTAACTGGCAGAGTGACCTCGCAGCAGACAGAAGGCCTTTGAGAAACCATTCAACGCTTCTGTTTTTGCATCTACTACAAGCAACACTACATTTTCCACATGAAAAGATAAATGATGCCCGGACCTCTGGGCTTCTTTGGAAGAAAAGGCACTATGTAAACACAACAGTAGGAGGAGGAGGAGAAGGGAATTTTCAGAAGCTAATCTAAGATCCCACTCTTCAAGAATGATCTTCAGTTTGCAGAAAACCTTATCACAGCCTTACAGGACAGGCAGACTTGCCTGTTTACCGCTGGGACTTCTCCTATGACGTAACCCTATTGGCTGTGGAGCTGCTCTAAATACTGCTTTAAGCCTCATGTACGGAAAACGTCCGTCCGCCCCCTGCAAAATAGTTATCTGACAGCTGTCCGCTGTTCATGACTGACTGCCACGGTCTGCTTTGTACCCCTCTGGAATCAAGAACTACAGCTGGTAGGAAGGATGAAAATCGAAGAACTTGAGAAATTAGAACATCTTCAACTTGGCTAGCACCTTTAAAGTCGATTTTAACGTGTTAACAGTTGTTTCACGCTTCAACTGGATGTGCATTCTCTATAACCATCCTATTCAAAACCACTGCATAGTAAAAACCTCCCTGAATCAATGTATTCATTCTTCCTTTTTAAAATATATCTTTATTGGAAAAAAGAAAAGAAAAAGAAAGAAACGAAAAATAAATAAAATAAAAATACCTTTATTGATTTTAGAGAGGAAGGGAGAGGGAGAGGGAGACAGAAACATCTATGACGAGAGAATTAATTTCACTGACCAGCTGCCACCTGCACTCCCCTGACCTCCAATCGAACCCTGACCTCCCGGATCATAGGTCAACGCGCAACCACTGAGTCACTCCAGGCAATGCTTCATTCTTAGCAGCACAGCTTTAATTTGTGCCGTTATGCCAGGTTGTGGGTTCCATCGGGTCAGGGCTCATACAAGATTCAATCAATGAATGCGTCAGTGGGTGGAACAACAAGTGGATGTTTCTTTCTCCCCTCCCGCCCTCGTCTCAAAACCATCAATAAATATAAATCTTCAAGTAAAATAAGCTGCCAAAACAACTGGTTGCAATCGAAGAGCCTACTGCACCTTCATTAAAATCCTGGATACTTCGGCCTGGCCAGAGTCCCTGTTTTAAGCCCCTCTCACTTCACGTCGTCGGACGGTAACGTATCGTTATGTCTCGGGAACCAAAAGCCTCATGAAAACTTTGTTTTGTTTTGTTTTAACAGAAGAGGAAGCTTTGCAAGCTGCCCCCCTACGACACGTCATTTAGCTACCCTATCGGTGAAGCAAGGCAAGAGAAGCAATAAATCAAGACTCAGCCCCGCCGGTTCAGCGCGAGGGTCCGCGAAGGCCCACCCGGCAGCTGGCACAGCTCCCGCTCGCAGCCGGGCACAGCCGCGGGGCTCGGGGGCGGGGAAGGCCCGGGAAAGCCTGCGTCCGCGGAGGAAATGCGAACAGAAACGTGCACAAACCCGCAAGCGGGCAGCCACCGGTCCGCACAAGTGTTTACCTTACGCGAACGGCCCGCCCGCCGCCCCGCCCCGCCGGGCCCCGGACCCCACAGAACCCGCCCAGGTCCGGGGGCGAGCCTCGCTGCACCCGAGAATGAACGCGGACGCGGCCAGCGAAGGGCCGCCGCGGCATTGCGGGTCCCTCACCATCATACTTGGGGTCCGAGCCCTCCTTCGGGAAGTCGATGGCGGGCGGCGCAGGAACAGCCCCCGCCCCGTCGCCCTCAGCCTCGCGCTCCGGTGCGGCGGGGCCGCTCCCCAGCATCGCGGGGCCAGCGCGGGCCGCAGCCCAGCTCGCCCACCGGCCCGGCACCTGCTCACACAGCCCCCGCGGCGACTGCCAACAACCGGAAGTGCCCCCTCGTGAGCGGAAGTCCCGCCCCTGTCTTCCGGGCGCCTCTTTGGGGGCGGGGCCTGGCGCGGACTCCGCCCCCTCCTGAGGGCGGGGCAGACGGGTCCCTCTAGGATGGCCCCTGGCGCAGGCGTCCTGGCCGACTGGTCCCCGTGCCCCCAGGCGCCCTTCTTCGGCGTCCTGGAGATCTGGCTACCCTTGATGAATCAGAGCGCTCCTATCTCACGCCAAGGCTCAGATTCCAGCCCAAATGTTTACTTTTTGCAGTCATAACAGGGACTATTTGTCAACTGGTTTTTGTGTGTGTGTTTTTTTAAATAGAAAGCATCCACAAGACCCGTGTCAGCCCTAGCTGGTTTAGCTCAGTGGATAAAGCGTCTGCCTGCGGGCTGGAATCCTGGGTTTGATTCCAGTCACCGCCAGGTTTCAGGGTCAATCTCTCCCTCCTTCTTCCTCTCTGAAATCAATAAAAATACCTATTTTTTCTTTATTGACTAAGGTATTACATATGTGTCCTTATCACCCCAATCCCCCCCACCCCCCTACTCATGCCTGCACCCACCTGGTGTCTGTGTCCAGGTTATGCATACACATTAGGCTTATGTGCATGCACAAAAGTCCTTTGGTTGATCTTAAAACTTTTTTTAATAAAAGGAAGAAAAAAAAAAGGCCAGTGTCAAAGAGAACTGAGCCTATTTTGGTCAATTACTAAACCAGACAAAATGGGAAATGCAAATAAATAAATACCACACACACAGGAAATGCCAACTAGATTCCAAAATGAGTCCAACCTAACAAAAATTCCACTGGCTTTGAGACTGAACTTTCAACTGAAATGATTTCAAACCTGAAGCAGGCCTTTTCCAAGTGACCCCATTACTGGCTTAACGGGATTACTGGATTAATTTTTGAAGCCCTTAGCCTTAAATCTCCTCCCTCTTTGTTCTCTGGAGATGTCACTGTCACTTAGTCCCCAACACAGTGCTATTGGGATTAATTCTTAGATCACAGATCAGGTAATATAGCTGGAATACAAGCCTTTCACATATGGGGCCTCAAAATCTGACATGCAATGTGTGAAAATAGTATTATTCAATAATTTTATTTGCAAATAGTTTTCATATAAAGACATATTGGGTGCATTTAGCCTGATAGAAGCAATGAAAGGTGTCATTCTCCAGATAATTCCTTGGAATACCATATGTACACTGACAACTCCCAAATGTAAAAGATTAGGGATATCCCTTTTCATGTCCTGTTGATAGGAAGAGCAAAGACTTTCTAGAGGGTGATTTACAGTATCTATGTTTCTACAGCTTTAAAAATGCAAATACTTTTGACTCATCATTTCTACTTTCAGGGAATTATTCTAAGGAACAGGTTAAGAATAAGCAAAAGTATTTTTTTTAATATCTATATATATAAAAGCCAAGCGACCAGACTGACCAGAACACCTGGAATGACCAGTTGCTATGACACACACTGCAGCTGGCCAACCGGCCCAATGGGGGTGAGGCCAGCCAGTCAACCTCCCGTGTCCCCTCCCCCAGGCCAGCTGCCCCAATTGGCCCTGATCGAGGCAGGCCAGCCAAACCCCACCTGTGCACAAATTTGTGCACTGGGCCCCTAGTCCTATACAATAAAGGGCTAATATGCAAATAGACCGAACAAGGGAATGACATCACTATGATATGCACTGACCACCAGGGGGCAGACGCTCAATGCAAGAGCTAACCCCTGGTTGTCAGTGCACTCCCACAGAGCGAGCGCCGCTCAATCAGAAGCCCAGCTCACAGGAAGCCTATCCTGCTTCTGTGGCTGCGCTAAGGATGTCCAACTGCTGGGGTCCGACTGTCAGCTGGACATCCTTTGAGGGCTCCTGGACTGCAAGAGGGCACAGGCCGGGCTGAGGGACACCCCCCCCCCAGAGTTCATGAATTTCGTGCACCAGGCCTCTAGTTAATTATAATACTAGTTGTAATACCAAAAACAAGAAGACCATATAATTGGTGAAATAAATTATGAACATCCATACAATGGTGCACATGCAAATATTAAAAATGTCAGTATGAAAAAGAAAAAAAGGAAAAATGTCAGCATGCAATATGTAGTTCTCACCACTTTTCCACCACCACCAGAATGGAGAAAAAAGCAAACGCATTCTAGTCGGAATAAAAAGGCATTCTAGAAGACATGTGCAATGTAGAGTAAAAGCTTTTAAATAGGCAGATTCTTGGACCTACATGGAGGAGTATATCCAAAATATAACCAGGGGACGGGGGGTGGGGGGCGGAGGGGAGAAATGAACCTATAAGAATATTTGCCAAAGTGTAGCTTGTAATAGAAAAGCACTGACTTCAATCCAAATTCCAAATAAAAGAGCAGTTAGGGAACATCCACAGAATGAAACCTTTTTCGGCCATTACAAAAATTGAAGAAGAAGAGAACCATTTCCTCTCGTGGCTTCTAGGTTATCACACCATTCTAGTTCTTCTCTACTCATCCTTCATCTCAGCATCCCTTTCTGTAGCCTCCTTCTCCAATGGACAGCTCTGTAGGGCTCTTGTGCTGCTGCTTCTCTCGGAAGATAACCACATGTGTTCCTATCACATTGCAGGCTACCTGTAAGCTGACAACTCCCCAATGTATCTGTGCAGCACAGACTTGCTCTCGTGGATGACTCAAAAGCATCTCCAATTTGTCTGAAAGTAAACTCCTAGTATTCCTCCTAAAATTTGTTTTCCACTGCGCCTCTTCGTTCATTTAAATAGCACACAATCCACCTGCCTGTTCAAGCCTAAAACTTGAGCATCGATCTTTATTCTATATCCAGAATATATCTAGGCTGCCTACAAATTAACTTTAAAAACTGAAGCATGATACATCATTTAAACATATGTATTAAACATACAGTTAACCAAAAAGGGACCTCAAACGGCCAATAAACATAGCCACAAAATGCACAAATTTCACTAACGGTCAATGCAAATTTAACAATGAAATATCATTTTAAACTATCACATGTGTAAAGTCAAAGTTTTTTATACCAAGTTTTGGTAAGATATGGCAAAATAGGAACTATTAGACATTGCTGAATAAGTATTTGGTGATGCTGAGTAAAGTCAAATGGTGTGTAGCCAAGATCCAGTAATTAATCCCTCTCCATGCTCCCTTTGGGACCCCTATATATGCCCTCAGATATGTGTATAAGGGTGTTTCTTGCAACACTGTAATAAATTTGGAAATGTCTAATATCCATCAACAGAGAAATAAATGTATTTATTTGCAAACAAATATTATAGAAGCTAGAGTGAATCAA
>PVJC01047963.1:0-12715 GCA_004026665.1 Murina feae | reverse complement strand
GCTAAGAGAAAAATTAGATAAGACTATCATAGTACACAACTTAGAAAATAAAATTTAGAGATTGGAAAGGAAACAGAAATGTTAAGAGATAACCTATGGACATAGACATAGAGGGGGAAAGGCCTGGGGGGGTTGGATATGAGGTGGAAGGGGTCAATGGGAAAAACACATACAACAAAGGGAACATCTGTGGCCAACCAGCATAGTAGGCTCCGCCATGGGCCACAGAAGCTCCCGCACACCCAGAGCAGGCCACAAGGTTGGATCCAGGCGGGCAAGCAGCTGCCGATGAGCCTCCAAGGTCGCGTGGGCCCGCGATAGCTCCATTCCCAAGCCCGGCTGCAGGGCCGGGGGCCTGGCTTCCACCCCGCCATGCAGCCAGCCGCCACTGCCCGGAACCGACCACCAGCAAACGCGCAGGTGGAGGCCAGGCCTCCCCCTGTGCATTCGCCTGCGCGATCGCTCCATTCCCAGCCCCGGCTACAGAGCTGGGGGCCTGGCTTCCACCCGCCCTGCAGCCAGCCACCACTGGCCAGAACCCACTGCCGGCAAACGCACAGGCAGACCTTGCATTCACCAGCACCATTGCTCCATTCCCAGCCCCGGCTACAGGGCCGGGGCCTGGCTTCCGCCCGCCCTGCAGTCAGCCGCCACTGCCCGGAACCCACTGCAGGCAAACGCTCCATTTTTAGCACCAGCTGTAGGGCTGGAGGCCTGGCTTCCGCCCACCCTGCAGCCAGCTGCCACTGCCCGGAACCCACTGCTGGCACAGGCGGACCTGGTGTTCGCCGGCAAGATCGTTCCATTCCCAGCCCCGGCTACAGGGCTGGGGCCTGGCTTCCGCCCGCCCTACAGCCAGCCGCCACTGCCCGGAACCCACTGCCGGCACAGGCAGACCTTGCATTCACCAGCGCCATCGCTCCATTCCCAGCCCCGGCTACAGGGCCGGGGCCTGGCTTCCGCCCGCCCTGCAGTCAGCCGCCACTGCCCGGAACCCACTGCAGGCAAACGCTCCATTTTTAGCGCCAGCTGCAGGGCTGGGGGCCTGGCTTCCGCCCGCCCTGCAGCCAGCCACCACTGCCTGGAACCCACCGCTGGCAAACGCCATCGCTCCATTGGACCCACCACCAGTTCACCGGCGCCATCGCTCCATTGGACCCAGTGTTTGGGTGGGCTTCTGCCATCTTGGCTGGGCTAATTTGCATATCATTGCTCTGATTGGCTGTTGGGCATCCCGAAGAAACGGTTAATTTTACTATTTCGCTTTTATAGAGTAGATGATTCTTAAGCTACTATTAAATAAGGAGGTGACAAAGAAGCGACCTCATTTTCAAACCATGGCTGCTTTAAGCTGCAAACAGAAACAGCTGAGGGTGATATGCATCTCATAAGCACCAGTACAGTAAACTTGTTACTACTGGTATTTTTTTGAATTGTTAAATATTTTGAACATTACCCTATGAAATTTTATGTCAAAGTAAGACAGGAGTGGGGAATCTTTTGTCTGCCAAGGATCATTTGGATATTTATAAAATCATTTGTGGGCCATACAAAATTATTAACTTAAATTAGCTTGCTATATTTGGTTAACATTTAATTAACTGACCCCTAATGCCTTAGCAGGGCCAGACCAAATTATCTAAAGCAGCACAGAGAAGATAATACATTAGTGTTGGACAGAATTTTAAGTCTAAAACCAATGTAATTCATTTTATCAATGAAGAAAAATGACCCAGAAAGAAATGTGATTTGCCAAAAGTGACAAGCTTAGTTAGTGGTAAAATCCAGACTAGCTAATGCCTCCACATCATCATGTACTTTATAAACTGTGCACTGTAGTCCTGACAGGTTTGGCTCAGTGGATAGAGCGTTGGCTTGGGGACTGAAGGGTCCCAGGTTCGATTCCCGTCAAGGGCATGTACCTTGGTTGCGGGCACGTCCCCAGTGGGGAGTGTGCAGGAGGCAGCTGAATTGATGTTTGTCTCTCATTGATGTTTCTTACTCTCTATCCCTCTCCTTCTCCCTTCCTCTCTGTAAAAAATCAATAAAATGTATTTTAAAAAAATAAAAAAATAAACAATAAACTGTGCACTGTAATCCAGTTGGACAATTATAACCTAGTTTCTTTTTTAAAATGTATTGTTCTATGAAACTACTGTCTATATACATGTGTACTAGGTCATAATATAAAATATACTTCTTATTGTGATTATGGTATGAAAAACTATATCCCATTACCCTGCAGTAGATGGGATCAACAACAGCCTTTATGCCAGGGATGCTTTCAATGACCCCTTTTCCAAATTAAAATGCTATTGTTTCAGAGCTATTAAAATATAATACAAAGGAGAAAAATCTTAATAATTTGAACTCAGTTAAAGAGTCAAATCTTGTATTAGGAAAAATCCTTTCAGTTTCATTCTCTATAAATGGAAAAGAATCTGATTCTCTTTTTGCATATTTCACATTATGATTAATTCTGTTTTTCAATTGTAGATGGTATGTTAGTTCATAAAAGTTACCTGGTGTTCTGCTTCCTGGAACTTTCATATATAGCTGAACTGTGTTCATGCCCAGTATGGTGTGACCAACATGGCTTAGAAGATTTCCTGCTGATACGACACGCACAAAAGCAGGAAGTTTAGTCAACTCATGTAGCTGCAACTTCCACCTGCAATAAAATAACAGATCAAGAGTGAAACTCTGTGACAAATATTTGTGTAATTAATAATTTCTTCAAACATCTCACGCTTCAATCAGAAAACAATCAAATCTACAAATACTTTACTTTCACATAGGAAACACTGAAATGCTTAAATTTTTCCAAAAAAAATTTCCTAACAAAAAGCATAAAAACAATTAAACAATAAAAGAAAAAAAATTTAACTTCTAATTTTTTAATTGTGTAATTATATTCTATAGGATTATATTGTTAATCATAAAATAAAATGTTATGATTGTCTAATTAGCATATAGTCAGGGTCTTGATGAAAAGTTGTACAAGGGTTTCAATTCAAGAAAATACTTTAATTGCAAGACCTAGCAAAAATAATTTAGCTAAATTCTGTATATTAACTTACAAAAGTGATCTGAAATAAAATAAAAGAGAAATCGTATACAACTATACATAATTCTCAATCTTGCAAAGGGCACCTCTTTACCTCAGTTCACAAAAGACTACAAAGACTTACTTTTTGTCATCAGACAGGTCAATGTTGGTCCCAAACTTTATGGTTTTAAAGGGTCCTTTCCTCCTCCTACCAGAACTTAGAGAGAAACAATATTAGAAACATGCATTTTAAACAGAAATATTAAGTGGACAATAAAAAGTAACTTACTTATCTGAAGATGTAGATTCACTATCTGAGTGTTCTTTATGGTGACTTCTTTTCTCATTTTCTTCCTACAGATTAAGGAGAAAGCATTCCAGTTTAGTATTCTACGACCAGCTATCCTTTCCATCATACAACTGACAACTTCACATCAAGATTGATAGTCACTAGTATCCAAACTCTTCCATCAGCCACAATGCTATCCTAGTAGGTCTTCCTTATTAACATTCTTCTATAAGGTGAACAAACTATAGATTCTTATTTCCTGCCCCATTTTTCAAGGAGAGAAAATTTAAGGAAAGTTAAGAGGCCTAAGAATTATCAATCGTGATTATAAAATTTTTAAACTAGCAGAGGTACATGCATGCATGTTTATGTAGCTATCCTATATAATAAAGGCGTGATATGCAAATTGACCATCCCTTTGGGCTGCCTAAGCCACACTCACCAGCCAATCAGAGCGACTGTATGCAAATTAACCCAGCCAACATGGAGGTTGGCACTCAGGGAGCTGAGTAAACAGGCAGCAGGAGTGAAACTGTTTGCGGGCCGGCTGGCCTTCTCTCCGCTCCAGGGAACAACATATTTGCAACAATGTCTCTACTCAGGAGCTGAAGCAAACAGCAGGCTGGGCCTGACTTCTAAGGGAAACATTGTTTCATTATAGAAGCCAGAGCTGAAGCAGAGAGGAGGTTTTGTTACTTGCCTAGGCCCCGGCTTAAAGGAACAGTGTATCAATTATAGAAGATAAATAAACCCCAGGAACCTGCTTCCAGCCAGCCTTGCTGGGACACTGGGTCAATGGGAGCTGTGGGCAGCCTGAAAGTCTGAAAGCACTCCTTAGCCCATCACCCATGCTGGCCACACCCCAATGGGGTGAGGGACGCCACTGGGGGGCTTGACCAGCCTGCAAACAGCCATCAGCCCCTCACCCAGGCTGGCCAGGTACCCCAGTAGGGACCCAAAACCTGAAGGGACTATGGGCAGCCTGAAAGCACCCCTCAGACCCGCACCCAGGCTGGCCACACCCCAATGGGGTGAGCAACACCACTGGGGGGGCTTGGCCAGCCTGCAGACAGCCATCAGCCCCTCACCCAGGCTGTCCAGGTACCCCAGTAGGGACCCAAAACCTGAAGGGACTGTGGGCAGCCTGAAAGCGCCCCTCAGCCCGTCACCCAGGCTGGCCACACCCCAATGGGGTGAGGATCCACACTGGGGGGCTTGGCCAGCCTGTAAACAGCCATCAGCTCCTCACCCAGGCTGACCAGGCACACCAGCAGGTGGACATCCCCAGAGGGGTCCCAGACTTCGAGAGGGCACAGGTCAGGCTGATGGACCTCCCGAGTGCACAAATTTTTGTGCACTGGGCCCCTAGTCTATAATAAAAGCATAATATGCAAATCAACCAAATGGCAGAACAGCAGAATGACTGTCTGGACAACCTTCTGGACAAAGCCAGGGCTGCAAGGGTGGCTGAGGCTGTAAAGGCCTACCCTTGCATGAATATCATGCAGCGGCGTCTAGTATAAGGACGGAAGGCAGTAACTTCTCTACTCTTAATTATGAACACAGGTAAAAAGATCTTCCTGGGCCAAATCTTTTTTCCATAATGAATTACATATGAATGACAGAACATTTAAAACATTACTAGAGAAATTAAGTACTGGATAAATATAGGTGCTTTTCAATGTAAATTACTATCATCTACAATTTTTGTATCACAGACATGGTTATCTCTTAACACTCACTGTCCTATGATTTTTGAGTCAGCAATATTCCATGACATTTTAGCCTTCCTCCCTTTCAATGTACAGTTTCTAAATATTTGTTAAATTTTTTTTTTACATGTAATGTGGTCCAGGGCTCTAACACACACAAAAAAAAAGCCACCCTTTCTTTGGTTATGGATCTATTCCTACTTAAAATACTCTCTGCCTCTTATTATCTTTGCTTTTCAATTCTTCCTCCAAATTTCCCTTTGATGATCTGTGAATTCTGCTATTATTATCTATTCTATACTGATCACATAGTTGAAGTATCTTGAAAGTTTAAATTACAGAGATTTATATGGACAATGAATTCACTACAACTCCTAAAAGTTACAGGACAGTTTTTATTAGATGAATTTCTCAGTAGGATCTATGGGGAATGGTAGTAAGAAGCACAAGTGTATAATTTACAGGTATAAATGTTGCCTTGATTGAAAATATGAACTCAGGGCAGAATTTAAAACAGATATCAGCAAATCAAATGAATTACAAATAAAGACTTACAGGCACATATCAAATTTTAGCTGTAGGATAGAGTAACACATTTAATAAACTCATTTTGCAGGTCTTTTATATTTACTTTGTGGGAGAATTTTTAAACTACATTTCTAAAGGATTTTAGTAATGCTTCATTGCTGAAAAGCCTATGAGTCTTTTCATAATAATCCTCAGATTATTCAAAGTTTTGTTTTTTAGTTTTCCATACATTTTCAAATAATTTATGCCTATCTCTCTGTTTTTTACTTCAGACTGAGATTGGTAACAATAACACTAATGTTTCCTAAAGGAGCTATCAGATAATAAATACTAACCTGTAGAGGAGAAAAATGGGAAAGCACAAGTCTAAAGCAAACTTGAGACTTAGTTAATCCTCTAACATCAATGGTTCCGAATTAGGAGCAATTTTGCCTTCTATAGACAGTTAGCATGTCTGAAGACTTTGATTGTCAGAGCTGGGGTTGGGGCTAAGGAGTATGCTAAGATTATCCAAGTTGTGAGAAGCCAGGGATGCTATTAAACATTCTACAACACAAAAGACGACACCCCACAACTAACAGTTATTGAACCCAAAATGTCAGTAATGCCAGGGTTAAGACACCCTGCTCTAAACAAAAATATCCCAGAGATAAGGAAGATATCTTGTAGTAATAATATTTACTTTATCAATCAATAGGTTTTCTTAGACTTTACTAAGAGCAAACTTGACAGCACATAAAATATTTTATACTAGAGGCCCCTTGGCTTGACCTGAGGGGATCAGACCGAAATCAGCTTACTGACATCCCCCTGAGATTGTGAGAAGGCGGTTCTTGGGTGATGCACCCAGGAATCCGGCTCCCTCCTCTCTGGTTCCGGGTGTGTCACCTGAGAACCTCAGCTGCCAATTCCCTGCAGCTTGCAACTCCTGCATTGAGCATCTGCCCCCTGGTAGTTATTGTGCATCACAGCTACCAATCAGGTGGTCACTTAGGCTTTTATATATATAGAATATAGGTAACGATAAAATAATGAGATACTTACAGAAGTAATGGACACCTTTAAATTAAAATAATATAAAATAATAAAATATCTCCAAAATGAAAATAATCTTTAGGAAGTAATTACTTACTCTCAATGATTCCTGGAAGGAGGAGGCCTGGTACTGTGCATATTTAGCAATCGTAGTATGAGATCGATTACTTTCACAATGCCAGATTTTCTTCGTTCCAGTGGGATCCCAGTTTTCATCTGCTGGCTGCAACAACTGTGTCCTCACTTCTACCATGTGTTCATTGTTAGCTTCCACCAAAGTTTTGGTAGAGAAAAGCCCCAGGTCTTCATAAATAAATAAAGGTAGTAAATAAGTAAAAATTATATTTGGAATAACATTTTTAAAGTGCTTTTTTAAAGGGGGAGGGGTGGGGAGAGGAGGGAAAACATTTTATGGTGCTCCATACAGTTCTCCTACAATCAAACTGAGGCTTCTGCACATCCTGAGTTTCCTGTTAGGTTTCCACAACCATACACTGAAGCCCTGAACTATTCATCATGCCACCAACAGGGGCAGATACAAAGGACCAGGTACTACAGTTTCATTTATTTATTTAATTTCTGCAGGTGCCAGGAACTACTTAGGGAGCAATAGTACTTATTAGTAGCCTCAAATTTTACCTAAATTTTTATTAAAAATTTATTAGTCAACCTAAATCATAATTATATATAGTTTCACCAAAATAAAAGCTAAATTAAAAAAGTACCAATAAATTGCCAGTAACTACCATCATCCTGTCTTCACATTGATTAAAGAGATAATACTGATACACACACACACAGCCTTAGAGCTAGGAAAATATTAAGCTAAAAATGTGGGGGGAGGGAAGGGGAGAAAAAATAAATAGAAACAAGTTTCCACCTGTGCTTCAAAAGTTAATAGATAGTAAAGAAAACATACAAACTTTTCTTTTTCTTATTAAAGCTTACCCAACTTAAGAGCTCCAGCAAGGCCACGGATTACTGTAACAGGGTTGTTTGGATTTGTACAAAATTGATGTAATGGAGGAAAGAAAGCATCGCGTTTATTTTCCAACTGTAAAATTAAAACATACAGTTAGATCTCTGGAAAACAGACCTTTAATTTAAATGTTATGCCAAATTCATATCTATTATATATTGCGATTTAATAATGCATCTCATCTGTCATTATTTGTATTTTATATTTTACAGTATTTTATCACTATGTCTTTTGAGCTTAACTGTAATTACATATAACCATACATATCTCTCTTTTCCATTATATCCTGAACAAAATATGTGGGAGAAATAAAATTTAAATTCCAAAATCAGACTGTTTTAAATACTATTCAGCCTTAAGAAGGAAGAAAATCTTGTAATATGCTGCAACATGGATGAAACTTGAGGACACTATGTTAAGTGAAAATAAACAAGTCACATACAAAAAAAATTGTATATATGCCCTAACTGGTTTAGCTTGCTGGATAGAGCGTCGGCCTGCAGACTCAAGGGTCCTGGGTTCAATTCCAGTCAAGGGCATGTACCTTGGTTGCGGGCACATCCCCAGTGGGGGGTGTGCAGGAGGCAGCTGATCGATGTTTCTCTCTCATTGATGTTTCTAATTCTCTATCCCTCTCCTTTCCTCTCTATGGAAAATCAATAAAATATATATTTTTTAAAAATTTGTATACAATTTCCCTTATATAAGGTTTCTAAAGTAGTCAAATTCATGGAAACAGAAAGTAAAGTGGGTGTTACCAGTGGCTGGGGAGACTGGAAAAGGGAGTGCATTTTAATAGGTATAGAATTTCAGTGTGGCAAGATGAAAAAGTTATATAGAGCTGTTTTTCAACAATAAGAATACACTTAAAACTACTAATTGGCAACATAAAAATGGTGATGATAAACTTTATGTATATTGCTTTTCAATCATAAACAGAAAAAAATCAATTAAAAAACATGCTACCAAAATGAAAGTAAGCTGAAGAATAAGATCCATGAAAGATAAATCTTAATCTTGCATACCAACTGCTCCTCAGACCTCAGTTTAAAAGTTTTGTTACAGTTCTATCCCAGTGTTTCCCTTACATATCAAAAGATCAATAGAAACTGGTTTAGGGAAGGATCAATATAACATTTGGCCTCTATAGGGCGAAAACAGAACCAAATCTCTAAAAACAAACTTTATAGTTTAAAATATTTTCATTTGGGATAGAAGTGGGAGGATGGAAGGAAGGAAATGGGGTAGGAGGACCTACTTGGGAAAACCATAAAACAAGAGTTGCTTTGATTGAACTCCTAATCTCCTAGTTCATCATAAAGTAAAACTAATATCCAGTTTTAAATAATTCATTCAGCTTTTTAGTGACATATCTATTACCACATTTTATGTTCTCAAACACTTTTTTTAAGGTAAATGATAGTGTTGGTTTTTTTTAACCAATGTATAAAACACCTAGTAGAATGCAGATTTAAAACCCAGCTTATTCCAAAAACTGTTATACTTTTAGGTAGTTTTTGCCTAATACTGCTCAAAATTGGGGGCATTTACAAAGTATTTCTCTAAAGTACAACTCTAATGTAATCACAGTTAATAGCAGAGAAGTTATATTTTACATGCTATTACAAAATCTTCTTGAAAACATATTTATCACCCCCCCACCCCCCACCAAAAAAATATTCAAGCTGCTGCCAATAATTTTAATGTTTCCTAGAGGGCATCCACATTGATTTAAAGTAAGATCTCATGAAAAACAGACAGATGCAAACACTAGTTTGATTGCTTTCTAGTCAGTCAATTCAGACTCACATAAATACTAGGTGTAGGAGGATTCAACTTGTCCTTTGGCAAGGGCGGGTATGGTGAAGATGGTGGTCTTGGAGGCGGACATTTATCCAATAAAATGCTACTGTTAGATAAGCCATTTTTACCTAAATTCCTTAAAAAAAAAAATGGAGAAAAAAACAGCTGTACATTTATTTAGGAAACAGAATTTTAAAATCCTGAATTAAATCCTAATCAATTGACTGGGCAGTTGCATAGAAACATGAGATTTGGAACAGTAAAAAACTAAGAACAATTATTAATTTCAGCAAATACTTAGCTTGATTTCTGTATCTTCCATTGAAGAAAAGTAATAGAAAAGATAGGATAATACAGAAATTACTAATGACATTCCTAATTTTGCTTGAATTTTCCGATTTTTCCACCCAAAGAACAGAAATTCCAATTCTCTCTCCATCAAAAAAAGGTGCAGATAACAGTAAAAATAGATTATGTCTCTCTATCATATCAGCAATTATAACTAAGATATCATAGTGACAATTCTCAAACCTGAAAAGACCTTTCTTTTCTTTTTTTTCTTTTCTCAAATCTGGAAAGAATATTCTGTGTAACTCCTTGACTAATAAGATTTAGCAAGATTCCAGTCTACTAAATTTTATAGCAAATGATACCAATTTTAAAAATGAGATATATAGTTGCAATCTATTCTGATACTCTATAATTATTACTTACTCGTAACTGGGGTTCATTTTTCATTATAAATTCTTAATGGATGGTAGAATTATTTCCAAACTGTGATTGTTTTAATGTAAGAAAAAAAATATTTCCAACTTTTCAAAGCCCTTACCCAACTCAGAAAATCAGCAAGACATAATTTTGAGCTTTCAAATCATTTCAGGTTAACTAACCTTCCTCATCTAATTAATGTAAGTTCAAAAATAACCAATGCATTAAAATACCAAGTACTCCTAAATTAACATATTAAAATTCCACATAAGAATTTGAAAATTGTAATTATGACAGGAAGTTAAAAAGTTAGTAATTGTACTTACTGAAAACTGGTCATTTTTTCATCATAAATTACAGAATACATTTTGCTATGATTTTGTCAAAATGGGAAAACCTTACAAATCAGCCTGTTTTGACTGGCACAAAAGGAAACAAAGGCTTAAAATTCCACTGCTACCACCTTTTGAAATGCTAGACATTAAATAGCATTTCAAAATGGGTGTCACTTTCTTAATTTCTCAACTCCAACATCAAGTGAAAATAAGAGTTCATGGCAGGTCTCAAAGAAATAAATTTTTATAATAACTGGATTTTTAAAGAAGTATGTGAGTTAGTTATTAAAGTGAAGTTTTAAATTCAAGTAACAATTAAGGTCTTAAATAAATGAATCTTCTTATTCAATACCAGTTTTCCACAGAACATGAATGTCCTGAACATTTAAAAATAGAAATGATATATTTAAGGTTTTAAATTTAGGTATGAAATTTGAATTAACTTATAAACTCAATAGAAGTAAAAACTAATTGGCTGAGACTGGTAAAAAAAAAAAGAAAAGGAAAAAACCCACAACAATTCAAGTATTATTAAATCAATGCAAAATAAAACAGTCACTTACAATATCCACATAGATCATTACACATTTCATGCTGAATTGTGCATCTGCCACTATTTAACTTTGAAATTTAAACAAAACATGACTCCAAATATCTGAAATTTGTTGTACTGAGCAGGAGATGGATGTAAAGTATAGCAAATGATTAATATTTTAAGGAATTGGAAGATAATGAACCAAGTATTAAAACTGTACCATAAAAGAGCATCTCATGCTAATTAAATGTGACAAAACTTAAGCTTCTACAACATTCTGGATGTTGAGAGATGAGACTAGAAAACAGGGTTTGCTAGATTAGAATTCTGCCTCCATAATTTCTACAGTTGTATAATAATGAAAAGAAAATAGTTAAATGGGAAGGTAAAACAATGAAAAGTGAAGATGCCTTTATTGTAAAACTAGTGGCCTGGTGCACGAAATTCAGAAACATTAAAAGGGAAATAGAGAAAATATTTTAATATTGCTATCTGCCCTTTATAATAGAAGTGTCAGAGATGAAAGAAAATAAAATGTATATGAAAATCTCCCTTGTCAGTCTGGGGCGAGCCGCGGGACCCAGAATCAAGTCCCTATCCACCTGCGCGTATCTCGAAATCGTGTGAGACCAAGACCCAGCTGGCCCCACCCCCACCAAGCCCCACAGGGCAGGAGGTGCAGCCTCAGGTCCCTCGGCCTGGTGCAGGGTGCAGCCTTAGGTCCCCCATCAAACCCCGCTGGGGGGGGGGGGGGGGTGGGGCACGGCCTCAGGTACCCCAGCCCTGGGGCAGAGGGCATGATGACATTTGCATATTAGTTCTTTATTATATAGGAAGAAAAGAATGAGGCAGCTTAACTAAGGGAGCTGAATATGATTTAACAATTGAATGATACAATTGCATTTTAAACCATAAAAGCAGCAAAGGTACTGTAACTGCCTTTGGATGCACCAAACTGACCACTACAACACTAAGATAAACCAAACAAGAGTCAGATTAAAAATAACCAACATTTTAAAAACTAAATATGTGAAAATAAGAAGGTAGTCAGTCAAAGTAAACCATGCAATCAAATTATATCTAGCAGTTTCTTATTGTATGTCAAACATTGACTCCCTGACTACTGAGGTCAAGTCTAAAATAGAGGAACCGACGCAACTGTCAGTACATAGACTAGTAAGGTTTTTCTACTTAAGATACACTTATCAATCCTAATGCAAAGGACAGAGCTGTGGATAATGAATACATTTAACCTTCTGAACATTTAAGTATTTAACACTGTTTATAATAAACTAGGGGCCCGGTGCACAAAAATTTGTGCACTCGGGGGGTGGGGGTCCCTCAGCCCGGCCTGTGCCCTCTTGCAGTCTGGGACACCTCGGGGGGGATGTCCACCTGCTGCATGCCAGGCCAGCATGCGTGAGGGGCTGAGAGCCATTTTCAGGCTGCCCACAGCCCCTTCAGGGTTCGTGCACTGGGGGGTGGGAAGGCTGGTGAGTGCAGGCCTGGACATTTCCCACCGGAGGGCCCACAATTGCACACACCTGGTGGGCCCACACCGCTGAGGGGACACACCTGGCGCAGAGTTGGGTGGCAAGCCAGGGGCGGACGCTGGTGCAGAATCCCTCGGTGGGGCCCTGCTGCTGAGCAAACACACCCGGGGTGGAGCTGGGCAGTGAACTGGCTTCGGATTCTCTGCACTGTGCAGCAGACGCTCCCGCACGCCCTGTGGAGGCCCCTGG